>JAPMOR010097773.1:451894-482003 GCA_026543865.1 Argiope aurantia | reverse complement strand
AAATATTTGTAATATTAAAAATATCTTGCATTCAGTGGGACAGGGGGTGTTTTTGGAAAGACATTTTCTCAGAGAATTTTTTTGTTTTCTGATTAGAATTGAAAGATAAAGGCTAGTAATATGACAAATGAATTGTGTCTAAAATTAAAAAAAAATTTGAAGTTAATTTGAACATTTATGTACAAGAATTGAATAGTTAATTATTATATATTTAAAAAATGAATGCTTATGCATAGTGAATTATTATTTCAACTTAATAGCTGCTTGTATAATTATATTACATCCTACAGTTTATAAATAACTGTACATTGTGTAACACAAAAATATCTCCGATTCTTCTTTTCAAAAATTTCCCCTAAGTGGCAAAAGGGGGGAACATTTCCATCCAAAGACAAGATTTTTTTTTTTTTTTTTTGAATACATATAACTTTCCAATTCAGAGTTGAGAAGTGCAAACTTTCTGAGCCAAATAAATGATCTAGGAAATTTTGATAAATTTAAGGTAAATGTTAATTCCTCTTTGTTTTGCCTATAGCTTGTAAAATTCATTGAATGTCTTTAAATAAAAACTTTTAAAACTAAGTTTTTATTTTCAGTAAATCTAGTTTTGTTGTCTACCAGATTTTCTTTATTAAAATTAATTAATTGCTTGCATATGTTGAAATTCTTTATTTTAAGATCAATTTCTGGTTACAAGTTTTTGTATAAAAATTGATCTACTTATAAAATTTGTACACAGTGTTTTGAGACACTTTGTGTGTGTGTGGTGATTTCTAATTATCTATGCTCTAAAAGTAATCTTCTAATCACCGAATTTTGGCTTCACTGTAATTTCAGAATTGTGCAGTCTTATTTCCTCACAGTGTTCAAAACACTGTCTACAGATTCTTTTCTAAAACTTTATAATTTCAGCTCTTTCACTTGCTCCCTTCTTTCTGCCTTTGCAGTTGATACACTGCACATTACATGCCTTTGACAAAGAAATCTTGATGGAAGTTAAACTTTTCCTTGGAAATCATAAAGAATTGGAATTGCTAAAAATTCCATGCTTGTTTCTTTTAAGAATATTAAATTTGTGTAACTTAGTTTTGCAGATGAGTAATCAAAAAGAAGACAAATTCAGAATTAAACTTCAATTTTCAAAATCCCTCCCCCAGGATGGGTATGGTTTATACATGGGGACAAAAGACGGGACACATATGTTCACAGCAGAACACAAGAGAAAAGTGTGGGAAAATTTTCCCTTAGTGCATGTACCAAGAGATTCTTATAGCAATCTTAGGTGTCTTTAGAAATTATGCTGTGGGCATTAGGGATTTTTATCGTTTTGCTTCTAGTGTGAGGATTTTTTAGAGTATGTGTTAGCAGTAATTAAATAAAGTGAGATTTTGATCAGGAAATAAGAGAAAATTTGAGAATAAAGTCATATAAGCTAATTTAAGATAAAAATTAAGCAATTAAGATATAAATTATTTAAGATATATCATTACATATATATGTAACATAGTTTTGCAGGTCTGTGGCATTCCACAGGGGTATGTGATATGTATACAGTGGGAAGCAATGTAACGTGCCTATCTACATTGAGAGACCCGAGAAAAGTGTGAAAATTTTTTCCTTGGTGCTTATACTAGGTCATTCTTATAGGGATTTCTTTGACATATGTAGATTTAGGGTAAGGAATCGTGGGTATCTTTCTAAGGAATGAGGGATTTTTATTCCTTCCCTTGGAGTACGAGATCGTATGTTAGTTATTTCATAGAGCACATGTAAGCAATAATTAAAGTGGGATTTGAATCAGGAAGTAAGAAGAAATTCTAGAATAAAGTAATGGGTAAATTTAAGATTTAAAAAAATATGAAATTAATTACAATTTGTTATATTAAGAGATATCATTACATATGTATATAAAATTTTTAATTTGACTAGAAAAATATTTGTTATGAGAAATGTAGCTGCTCCTTATGCATTTGTTTTAGTTTGTGACATTCTTATATTCTTGTCATGTTAGCCGAGTATGGTTGTGAAGGCATTTTTCTTCATTCTTTTGAAGAGTAAATAAAACCACACAGCTGTCAATATCCACCAAGGTTGAGCAGTAAATCATTTCTTTTGTATGTAAAGGGCTGCTGAAGCCAAGAGTTATTTTAAGCTCACCATACAATACAAGGATAATTATCTGCTTCTCAAAACTGCATTATTGGAGTGATGCTTTTCCAAAGAACAGGATGTACAAGGCATGATAAATCAGTGAACAATCGACCAACTTAAATTCCTTCTCATTCTAGAAATTTAGAAACTTGTACATCTTTGCATTAAATGAATCATAGAGGCAAGAAAGTATGTTGATTTTTTTTTCAGGTTTTTTTTTTTTGACCCATTGTTTGAAAATCATAAGCACTCTCTTAAAACTTGACTTATACAAATCTGGAAATTTATTATCGTATTTCTGATTTAGTAGCCATAGTAACTTAAATACGTCTTTATGTAATTGCTATCTAATTGCAAATACCACAAAAACATGGGAAACTGTTAGATAAAATTAGTATGATCAATAGTGAAAATAAGTCGTGTGTTCTTATTATTAAGTAATCGATGATGCTTTGGAACGTTTTTGTTTGCTTTTTAATTAACAATCTGTTGATAATTTTCATTGTTAAGTAACTTTGAAATTTTAACTATAATTATTTTGCAGCTGAAATTTCTGAGTTATGATGAACTTAGTCAGCGCATGGCAAGTTTAGATTCTGAAATGGAGAGAGAAATAGAAGAGTTAAGACGTCGGTATCAAGCTAAAAGGCAACCAATCTTAGATGCCATGGATGCTAAGAAAAAAAGACAACAAAATTTTTGAGTTTCTTGTTGGTATTTAGAAATGACAGAAACATTTGAGTCTTTTGAGTGTGGCATGCTTGATTAGATAACCTTGCTTTGTGATGGGATTGTGATATTATAGGCCTGCCATTGGATTTTGAGTAATTGAAAAAGCTGTTGGTGAAAATCTCCTAATATCGGATACTGTCAATCAGGCAGAAGAATCTTATTTAAATGTGGAAATCTAAATGCATTACTACCTTTCTTTATGTTTGGCTTTGTAGATTTTAACCCAGGACAACAGCAGTTTCAAACTGTTTTTAAAGATAATTGCTGTTAACTAAATATGTGTAAAAAACTGAATTCATAAGGAAACTTATTCACCAGGTCCCATTTTGTGTATAATATATGTTGATGTGTCTTGTACAAAACTAAAAAATAATGAAACGGTGCTTGTCACTAGTCAATTAATAAAAGCTCTATTGCTGTAGTTCCTATAGGAACCAAGTGCCAGCTAATGATTGATTGATGAAGAGCATTTCATCTCTTGTTCCTGAAATAAAGAAAGAAACTTATTCTTTTGTTTTTTTTTTTTTTTTTTTTTTTTTTTTTTTGTATGTTCTTTCGTAAATTTGTATTTGGAAGATAGTTTGAAAATGCAATTTGCGCACAAAAGAAATATTGTTAGAAATGTATCAAAGGTAACTAATTTGTCATTAAATATGCTTTGATTGAAAACAATTTAACTTTTTATTAGTAAGCCACAATGAAATGAGCTTGATTGGTCTCTAGTCATAACCAAATTATTGTCATATCTTGACATTTTGTGGATTCTTAAGGCATGTTAACTAAAAGGCATAAATGTATGTTAACTCTTGACTATTGCCTATACTGCCATTTCAAACTAAATGAAATCAATTAAAAGAATTATATTACTTTTTTTTTTTTAACTTTGTGAAGCATGTTGATGATATGAATCATGCAATGGAGTTTTCTTTGAAACATTTTCAATGATACTATTTTGTGTAAATTTAGTAATCATACTGTAATTATCTAAATATTGAACTTGCAATAAGACAAAGCAATATTTTCAAAGATGATATTGTGTAAACTTTTTGTTTTATTTGTATGATTGTGTTGATTACTCAAAAATGTTATGTTGTAACTAGTCAAAAATGTTGGAAATGTAAGAATTATATTAAGTGATTAATGATTTTTTAAAAGAGATAGCATTCTGATGATTATAAAGTATCCAGCTGCATGGTTAGTTTCTCTTAACAGAGGTGTTTTGACTAAATTTGCATTGCTAGATACTTTTATAATAATATGATAACTTGAATGCATTTTCAAAATATGAAGTATATAATTACACATTTAAATTTTGTAGAATAGTTGTAAATATTAAAAAATTGTATTTCAAAAGACTTTCCTCAAAATTATTTGTTGCTAAAAAAGTGCTTATATTAATATGGAGTAAAATGGGTTTATACACATGTATAAAAAGACCAAACAAATGTTTCATAAAATTTCTCATTATTGTTTAAATATACTGTATTTTAGCAATACCTTTCTCTAGCTACACTTTACATACTATTATTGATTTAGTCCCTAATAATATAATTTACAAAAATTGTCTCTGAAATAATGGTATTGTATGTGCTTGGAAAAAAAGTATTCTGTAATATCAGATAGTTGTAATTTACTTGCGTTTTTTAGAACAAAATCCAGCTATTAACATAAGTTGATTTATAATTGTTTGGTATGTAATCTTAATTTTTTTCAAGCACTTGTAATAAATTATCTCAATAACGATTTTTAGGCAGTATTATTTGTCATTAAGCCGGCAGTATGAGAAAAATTGGAATTCATTATGAATTACAATATAATAAAACATTCATTCTGTGATTTATTTTTAAATGAAAAATGACAAGTTCGATGCCCATTTTTCTCCATTGAAAATTTTATGATCATGCTGATGTTACCAATTTAAGCTTCTGTTGAAATTCGCTTTAGTTTGCTTGTGCAAGTTTGAAGTTTTTGTAATAAAACTTTTTTTTTTTTTTTTAATAGAAGTGACTTTGTAATGTTACTATGTTTCCAGTTTTAAAATAATTTTCCTGTTTGAAAATCAAAGTGAAATTAATCTATAATAAGAGATGAAAATGAAGGTTTTAGATCTCAATTATGGAAATTTTATCATAAATGTAGATTCTTTTTTTTTTCGCATTATTTACGGTTTTGTTGCTTAAATTCTGTCAACACATCAGTGCCTTGAAACTTTGTATCATAATTTTTATTGTAATCTTTTGGGTTGATTTGCTTGAGAAGAGCTTTTAGTAAAATGAATTTTGTTGTATTTTTAAAAATAATAGCTATTGGTGATTTTCTTTTATTAAGCTGAATCAAGCGTTCAAAATATGTTAATGATTTTAAATATTAGTTATTATTTTGAAGTTTTTGTTCATGATTCTGTGATGTGTACATTGATGTTACTAGGTATTCATCATCAGTTTTTATTTGTCCAATAGTATCACAAGCTGATAACGTCGCTTGAAGGGGAAAAAATCTGTTAGGTTTTGTCTTGCAATCTGTTAAGTATGAAAGAAAGTATTTACTGTTATTTAATTTCAAAATTTTTACGTATTATTTCGATTTGATATGTATTAATGATACTTTCATTTATGAAGGTGGGATTTGTGTTTATTTTCATTTTTGACTGTCTGTTTCATTTCCTGTTACAGAAGATATATAAAGTTAACTTCTGTAATGGGCAAAGCCTTTTAAATGCAAATAAATGATGTTAGAGTAATACTTAGTCATTTAAATTTAGTTAAATACGTCAGAATCCGAAAAAAAAAATTTGTTCAGCTAATTTGGTTTGAGCATAAAGACCTTTTGAACATAAACGTTGAGGAGGTTGAAATTGCTAGCATTTATTTTTATTTCATGTGCATGTTAAAGCATCTGAAAATTTGATCCACTTTAAAAGAAAATTCAAACATAAAATGTACTCAAGTGATAAATCATTTAAATATGCTTCTTAAAATAAAATTAAAAAAAAATGTAGTTTTTTTTTTTTTTTTTTAAATAAAAAGTTTTTATTTTTGGGAGGAATTTTCTTGTTATTAAATTTATTCAAGCCATGCCTAGTTGAAGTAGATATATCTATAAGGAAGTTGTGCAAGCATTAAGAAACTGCAGTGCTTGCATGATACTTATTTGTCTTTATTTTCCATCTTTCTGATTTAACCCTTTAGTAAGGATTTTTTAAAATGCATCCCTTTTTCTATGTGCGTGAAAACAATATGTTCCAAGTAAGACGGTTTTTTACCTGTATGATTTCTAAACCTGATGCTGTAATAGTTATATAAATAAAAACCATCGCTTTTATGTATAAAATTTAATTATTATAAAATCTTGTTAAAATTTTATAGTACATAATTAATATTTATTGCAAACAAATGTGTAATGCCTCCTAATAGTTAAAAAATAGTGTACACACATATGTACATAATTCTTTTCAGGAAGCATTGACTCTTGGTTTAAAAAAATTGTCTCTGCCATATTGGTGATCGAATTGAAAAGTGCACATTTCGCTTGTTTTGCAACAAATACATTACATTGTGATTCAGAGTAATTTTCATTTCAGTAGTAATTTTAAAATGTGAGCAGGACATATATTTACTATTAGTAGTCAAAATGTTAATTTCTTTTACTCATTGCATATAAATTTGTTGCATGATTCTTTTACATAATTTTGTGTTTGGAAAAAAAAATATTATCTTTTTTAAACAGAGTTTTCAGGAAAATGCAGAAAAGGACACGATTTTATGGATTTTATTATCCCCCCCCCCTTCTGAAAGTAATGATGTCTGGTGATAATATCGTTAGTCAAGAATTTCATTATATATGTATCTACCTAGTCATGAAATGTATGTATGCCATAAAAATTTCCTTTGTCACTGGATAAAATTTGATTTGTATTCATTCTCTCACTTTTATCCCCTTCTTTAAAATTGATTTCATCTGTATGAAATGGATTAATTAATCAACTCCAATATCTTTTGCATTTTTTGAAACTATTTATTTTGTGAACTGCTTTTCACTTAATAATTTCAAATCTGTGGGTGATATAACATGAAAAACTTCTCTTTCGAAAATATTGAAATGTGTGTGGGCTTCTAACTTGACTATTCTTCAAAATGATCATTTAATTAATATCAATTATTTTATTGAAAGGGTTTTAAGAGATTGCTTATTGTTGTTTTTATAGCTCGCGATTACCGGGACAAAACCACTTCAACTTTTAATTAAATCACCCAAAAACTAATCGTATGTAATAAATCTATAAAATTTATGTCCATTTTTAAAGTATGGTCTTAAGATGTTGCTGAGTACAGTTTCCTTACCCCTTTATTAATATTTGATTAATTTTACCGTCGTTTTTATTTCTCTCAGAGTTTGAAATATTGTTATTTTAAGAAACCTGTTTGCAGTATTGACGGAGTTATGTTAAAAACGACGAAGGAATTTTATATAAATAATGAGATTGAAAATGAATTGCTATAAGAAATGCTTCATTAAAATAATACATTTTCATTGATAAGTAATTAAAATATTTCATTGTTCTATCAAAAAATTGTGTTCTTTAGAAAAACCTAATTTAGGGAATTTAATAAATCAATAATAAGCACATTGAAAAAATCTGTTATGTATAAATTATGTATAATGCTGTTTTCATGAAATAAAGCAGAACGTCTGAATTTTTTATGTGTAATATAAATAATTGAGTTGTGAGAATTTATTTTATAATTTGAATTGTTTCTGTGATGTTCCAGGATATTACTTTTCCCCATGTGGGTGTGTAATGTCAAAGGCATATTTTTTGAAAATTTAATTTCATCTTGCTGCTTTATATTAAAAATTAAAACACTTTCTTGAAACAAGTCTCCAGATTATTATTATCATTTTGTTAACTTGAACATTGGTAGAATATTCATTTAATGGTATACTGTTTAATTTACTTCATATGTGATATTGAGTTAGTTTTTAAAGTGTGCTAAAAATTTTAGATATGAAAGTGGTGCTATTATTCTTAATAGAATATGAAATATTAGAATATTTTCTACTAAGTCTAGCTACTAGATCTCTTTTAGTAATCATTTTGTTTTTTACTCTTTATCTTGAAGTCTTAAGAGTTTTCATCCAGTATAATTTTAAAATATTTCAGATTTGAGCAAGTTGCTGATACTCAAAATGTGTTGTTGAAAATTTGAAATGAACTTGTAATTCTGTACTTAGACTTAACATGATAATCTATTATTCTAAATAAGTATGCATTCTTCCTGGTATATTTTTTCAAACCATATTTTCAATTATATTTTTGAAATTATGAAAGCAAATTTAATATCAGGATTTTGGCTTTCATCCGAAACTATTAAATGTTTTTTCTTTCGTTCAAAAATTTCTGTAGAACTAAAATACATTACTCTGAATTATAATGTTTTTGTAAAGTAGTGTCATTAATTTTTAACAGTTTAATTTTTTATGCTTTCTGCTTAAAACAGATATAATTTACTGTGTCTAAGGTTGATTGAGTTGAATTTTGATACTAATTTGTTACTTGATCTGTTTCATTTATGTGTTTTCAACTTTAAAGGTTTTTGCAATATCAAGAAATTTGTAATTTGGAAAGATTAATTTTTTAGATGGTAACATTTTGTAAATTGATTTCTGTCTTTGCCAAAGTTTTTAATTATTTGATTGGGACATCTTTTATTAAGCTGAGTGTTTTAATTAGTCATCTTTTTCAGTCAGTGCCTTCACCTTCTCATTGTGGAATTATTTAAATGCCACTTATTAAAAAAAATAGATGCTAAAAGAATCCTCAAGACAACAATAGTGAGTTTCCTTTTATGAAAAGTTCTTCAAGTCAATTTGTGAAAGTTTTACTGAATATAAGAATTGCAAGTTATAATTTAACAAGCTCTAAGCATCAATCTTTAGAGTTAAAAAGCTTTTACTATTTCCATTCAAGTATGCATGAAGTATATGTATATGTCATTGTCTGCCAAGATTTTATTCTATATTATTTAATTATGTATTATTACTAATTATTTGTTGATTTAATGCTTGACAATTGGTCAGTTCCATTGAAATTGAATTGTTCAATTCCATTGAAATTTAAATGAACTTTTTTTTCTTCTCAATTTTTCTTTATGTATGATTTGTAGAATATATTTTATTCTTAAATTTCCTCTTTTTTGTTTTACTTAAAGACATATAATTAGGAATTTATCCTGCACTATAACACAACACTATTTATAAGTAATTTTGGAAAAAATAAATTGTGTGCCTTTTTGTTAATGTCAGGTTTGAAATGCCTTTCAGTCTCTGGATATTAGGCTTTGCAAACAAGTATTTAAATATGCTTGCAGTATTTTTCTATAATGCTCTGCATATTGGAAGATATTGCATTTCTCCATTTTGTGAAATTGTCTGAATTAAGATAGCTGGTTAAGGAAACATATCATGAATCATGCTTAGAATCGCCGACAAATTTTGTTATTTTTTCAAGTTTATTATTGATATTTATTTTTACGGTGGTTTTTGTTATTGTTGACCTCGTTTTTTCTAATGCTCATCCTTGTAACTGATATTTTATTTTAAAACGGTCTTAAATGCATTTTGATATTTTTTCATTTTCTCTTTTTTTCTCTTGCATTTCTTGAGCATTTATTTATTCATGTTTTTGTTTTTTGTTGTATTTTAATTCAAAACAGGTAGGAAAGTCTGATTTTTAATTATAAAAGTTAATTCTTTTAATATGCACCGTATATTTTCACTTAAAAATTATAGATCTATTTATAGTTAATCTGGCATTACAGAGAACACTTGCATATTTGTGATAAAAACAAATTATTGCCTGTATGTGGTGATTCCGGAGCTGCATAAGTAAAGCTATGTACAGACATATACGTGGATGATAAAATTGGTAAAAGTAAAGCCATTTTCTATGAATCTATTTTTATAGATTTTTCTGGAGTTTATTGTATTCAGTATCAGGAATGATGGAAATGTGCATGAATAGTTAGTCATTCAGATAATCTCATGTAGTGTAGTTTATTAAGATAGAAAAAATGTAAATTCTTTCATAAGGTACTAACATAATTTTATTTCATTATTAGTAAAAGTATTCTATAGAGAAGGGGAGAATTGATGGATTATAAATTTTAAGGTTAAGTTAGTGATATCTAATACTCATATTGTTTATTGATGATTTAAATTTAAAAAAATCTTAGTGAATATTTTTAATTAAGAGCTTTGAGATATCATGTTTTGTAAAAATGAGCTGTGAGGTAGAAGTGTAGTTTTTTAAGAAGTAAAAAAGAGAAAAATTTGTAAAAATGTATTTCTTATGTCTTGTAAGAATTTGCATGCATAAAGCAATAATTGGAACTTTTGTAGTTGTAAAAAGATTAAAAGATTAAATGTTTTTATTTTTACACAGATAATTTTATAATGTACTAATACCAACGATTATAAATTTCAAATTAGTACATCTAGAATAAAAATGAATAATATAATGTGAAATGTGAGTGACAATTTCTTGGAATCTTTACTCTTGTATAAGTAAATGGTCACATTGTTTTCTCAGATCATGTGTAATAGATGTTTTCCAGTGTTGAACTTTTATTTGTTTTGCACACATTGAGATAAACATATATTATTTGTAAATAAGACAGCATCATTACAAAAGATTAAATCACTATTATATATTATTTTAACATGTTTTATTTATTTATATTGTATTTAAGTTTATTTGAAAGAATTTATTTTACAATTAAGAATTTTTCATGTGTCACTTACGTGTTAGAAAAGTTTTTCATTATGCAAATTTTGATTTTAGATATTTCTGCACAATTTCTCATTTATGGAGAATTATTATTTTTTTTAGTTCATAAAACAGATGTTATTCTTGATTTTCTTAATATGAATACCACAAGAAAATCATTGTATTAATATTAATAATCTGCTTAAAGTATCTTAATTAGTAAAATATTTTATAGTGTTTTATTTTGAATTTATTGTTATATTTTTTGGTTACAAATTACTTTGTTTTTCACCCATAATTCTGATATATAATTGTAATTTTAGTCTTCTTGAGTTCCAAAATTATAAATAGTTAAATATCCAAATTTATTTTTTAGTGCAATAATTTCAAAAATCATCTATGTCTCTTGTTTTGAATCTAAGTTTTCAGACATTTTGTTTATATATGTTTCTGTTCTTTTTACCTACATCAAAGCTGTTCCAACTAAGAAATGTATTCATGTAAACAAAAGCACGGCAATCATGTTAGAATGGAATAAAATTTATCCTTCTAGCACAATGTACATATTGTAGATTTTTTTTTTATTCATTTGCAGGAATAAACTAAATAATTTTATTGATATAAAAAAATTCACTGTTAGTTTTTGTCTACTTGAAATGTCTAATTATTTCTTTTATAAATATTTTCTAAATGGCTTCTAAAGAAAGTATTTTTGGACCAAGATAAATGCTGATGTGTTTTATTTAAACAATTTGAAATGAAACTTCATTCATTCAATCTTTTGTAGTAAGTATACTATCAAAACTAATTTTTGACACAAAATTTCAATACAGTGTTTATTAATTTTTCTAAAACAAATTCTTTAGACTGTTTTAGTATAGCATACAAGGCAAAAATTTAAAATTTTTATTGCTTTTTTTAAATGGCTAAAACTTAAGGAAATATAGATATGGAAATATCCATTCTACATTGAAACACAATACATTGAAAAATGATCGAAATAACACAAAAATTTATTTATTGCATATTATTGAATCTAATGTATATTATTTGAAATACAGTCTATGCTTATTTATGAAAGCAGCAACCTCATTAGAAAGCTGATGGAAAAAACATGTAGATAATGTTTAATACATATATGAAGACTTATGGTATTTTATATCTTTGCTACTTTTGAGAAACTTATTTTATAAAGAAATTGTAGTTTTAGAAAGAATATCACTGATGTTAATATAGGGAACTTATTTGAAGATCAATTCATAAATTTATTTTAAAGCCAGAAATCGCACAAATTATAGTAATTACTATGTTATATAATTTTGCATTGATGTCTTTTATTTATATCTACCAGGGAATTATAGTGAAAGCACATGAGACTACCGATTTTTTAAATACAAAGTTCATTGCTCTGTGAACTTTCATGATACATTATGATGCGCTTTGAGCACAAAAGCTTTATATTTTCATTATCTACGAATAAACTTTTGAAGTTGCTTGAATAATTATTGCTTGTAAGATTTAGATGAGGTAAGAGGCCCTAAAAGCAACTGAGCAAATTTTTGAAGGAAATAATTCCTTACATTTTTCAGGATAATTCAGCTTTTACAGATGCAATTATATTGAATTTTTGGAAAGGGAATGGGCATTTCACCTTGTTAATTAAAAAACGTTATTGTTCAATTTAAATTTTTTGAATGAATTAATTATCTGGCACTATTTTATAAAATGTTACTAGGATCTCAGTATAAAGTACAGCTGCTCGAAAATGTGCCATTTCCATAAATGTTGGATATGAGAATCAAATTCGATTTTATAAATTTTATTCTAAAATTGTGGCCTGCTAACTGCTTTATAATTTAAGTGTTTTTTTAATGAGAGTTTCACTAAAATAGATACGACGTTTATATACAGGTTGATCGGTAAAATCCTTTTAAGCCCTTTAAATTCAAAACGAGGTTTCGTATAGTCGGGGAAGTTAAGTTATTATACTGAATTTATTGAAACAAGTTACTGTGAGACTAGTGGCGAAATAAGGAAATTCCAAAAAATAAAGGAGATCGGCCAAAAAAAAAATCAAACTAGAAAAATGTACGCTATACCGTAATAAATAAACAATAAAATAATCATGGAGTTATCTATAAAACCAGCGAAGATATTTCCGATTAAAAGTATGAACTTTCCGTGACGTCAGGATACAGATAACTCTATGAAATTTTCCACTGTTTTTATGAAGGTATAAGACATTCTTCTAATTGGATTTTTTGGCCGACTTTTTATTATTTTGTTAAGTTAGAAAAAATAACTTTCTTATTTCGCCGCTAGGGACGTGGTAACCTGTCTCAATAAATTCAGCATAGTCACTATGCCATAGATACATGTTTCTTCCCTGACTATACAAGACGACATTTTGAATTTAAAGCGATTTTGACCAATCACCTTGTATTCATCTCATTATGTTTAAACACAAATATGATCTTATCTCGGATGTAAAAGAAAGGATTTGTGATGTATTTAAAAAGTATATATCATAAAATAAGTTTTCTTGAATTATTCAGTTACTAAACGAAGTTTTTTGTATTTTTTAAAGGCAAAACTCAAGTTTTGTTTTGTTTTGTTTTTTAGTTTGAGCATTTATAATAAATCCGACGTAAGCTTTCAAGGACAGCCATTTTACTTTTTTTTGTTTAATACTGGAGAAAATTTTTGGAAAATGAACAAATACTATGCCTACTATTTTTTTCCCCTGCAAATGTATCACTAAGCCTTTTTAGAAAACAATTTTTACTTGCTATTCTTCGTTTATTATTATTTAATTACAAAACCAGGTAGTTGCCTATCGGAGATAAGTAGCGCTCCGGGTATAAAATGACTTTTTCGTTCTTAGTATCATCAGTAACTTCGCAAGTGTAAACTGCGTCCTGCCATAGTATTATTTCGCCCTTTCATCATATGGTGTCAGGTGCATCGATGATTTAACTCCAATGGCTACATCACATATGTGATTTTATGGGAAATTTTACTTACCAACTTTCTCAAGATACTGTTAATTAAAAGAAATAAATTTATTCAACTTAGTGATGAGTATTTGAAGAACATTAGTGTTTGGAAAACACGTTAAAAACACACCTTGCAACAAAGTTATAGACGTATACTATATTCGATCCGCGATAGAGTTCAACAATGCAAGAAACTAGCCCGGGCCTTTAGTTTGTAATTCGTCAAAACCCGCTAGATTTTCAACTACAGTAGAACCTCGATTGCCGAGAACTCTATTTGTGAGCCTGTACCAGAAAATCAAACGGTGTTTTTCATTTTTAAATGAGGTAACAAATTTTTCAGAAAAATCTGTCAAAGCACTGGAGTTACTTTTTGTTGATTATTACGATGCGAAGGCTTGTTGTAAAAGATTGTAATCGAGAGGTGATATTATATAATTCAAGAAGTTAGAGAAAACAATAAATAAAAACAAAATAAATACTTAAGCACTTCAGTAATGATTTCAGCAAATTCAGTACATTTTCATCAAAAAATGGCTCTCTAAATGAGGCAGAAAGTTTCGCGTTATTGGACGAGGAAAAATATTCATTTGAAAACTCCCTCAAGGAATCATTAGGAAAATGCAGAGGAAACAGCGAAAAATCGCAACATTTGTGATTGATCGAATTATTGGTTTATTGTAAAAAAAGGTTGGGGCATACTTCTTAAAAATAATTAATCTTTCAAAAAATGCATGTAAGAAATTTGAAAACCAATAAATTAATTTGATAAAATGTTAATACGTGGAAATGCGTGCGGACTTATTTTAAACTTGTCGTCTTTGGCGATCAGCTGGTTCGTTGGGGATATTCGTTTTACTTAATTCCAATTAAATAGTTTAGACGCATTCTCTTGTCTATGATTCCCCCAAAATGTCAGTCATTAAAGTCGTGTTATTTTAATTGTATGTAGGCTTTGTTCATTGAGTGCATGAACCTTCCTAATGGAGATCAGTCCTATGAGTCATAACTCTACTATGCACGTAAATATCCGGTTAATCTATCCAAATTTATAATTAAATCTATTTAATCTTAATCTATCTAAATTCATAAAATACATATTTAGTTAATCTAGTCGCCTGAGGTGATCAGCTGACTCACCGTGAATATTGGTTGCTTTTCAAATAAAGCATTATCTAATTTATCATTTAAATATAATTTCATGTTCATGATACCGTCAAACTGTCTGACAATAAAGCCGAGCTATTTTAATTATTTCAGTTAAGTTCTGTTTTTCGTATAAATGAACCTTTCTAATGGAGACAGTCCTATAACATCACAGGGCTGTTAAAAACATAAATGTGCTGTTAAATTATCTTTTGAAATTCATAGTATTGTAACTTCATTTTTTAATCAGCTTTTGAACTGCACTGATATTAAAAAGAATCCTTCTTCAGCTTTCACCAACTGAAGAGAATCATGCTTGTGGTAGCGGTAGGCCTAATTTTGGCGGTATGCCAGCAAGTAATAAATTCGTCGATGGTGAACTATGCGAGAATAATGGACTTAATCCATATTAATTATAAGAAATAAATGTATTACTATTAACATAGGTAATAAAGGATCAACAATTACAAGGAAAGTAAAAGCACGGCTTCTCTGTATGAGTAGGACTGGTAAAAAGGGAAGTATTTTGTTAACATGATATAGGGGGCGACACCATACATTGAAACAGGAAGTAGCAGGTGGTACGAACATCCCGGCCCCCGTTAAAATACAAGTTTCAACAGTTAAAAGAATACAAATTTAAGAAAAAAAAAATACAATAATACATGTTAAATCAAATGAAACAAAAGCAAAAAAAAAAAAAAAAAAAATTAACAAGTAAAATGCAAATTCACTAATATATATGTAATACAAGAATGATAATTAATTTTTAGCACATTTTTTTTATACAGTATCTAAAATATTGCCGCATTGAAGAAAGTCTGTCGAATCTCCATGGCCGAATAGTCATGGAACTGGTCTTGTGATCAAGAGACCTGGGTTCGAATCCCGCTAAAGACACTGAGATTGATGGTATATGTAAATACTTAATTCCTTGATTTTATGTTTTCCTTTATTTCATGTTCCAGAAAATACTGGACCTTTCTTTAGTTTACCAGACAAGTGTTCTGGACTTTTCTTACTGTCTCCAGAAGAGTATTCTGGAACTTTCTCTGCTTATATAAAAGCAGAATATTTGACAGTTACTGTATTCTCAGTTCTGAGTTCTGTTAATAAATTGGTTTAGCTCTACCTCTTGTGTGCGTCATTGAGTCCAACACTAGAATATCTACGTGACAATATAAACATCTTTGATATTGCTTTTGATTATTTTTTTACCAGGAAGTTTAATATTCACAACTCTAATTTTTCTATCTTTCCCAGAAAAAACGTCTGTAATTCCACTGTGTTCTATTTGGTACCTGGAAGGGATTCATTTTTAATTAAAACAAGAGACCATGAATGCTTGGAATGTAAGATCAGACACAAATTCCAAATGGATCACTTTCGTAGCCATGAATACAAATATGCAGACATAAATGTTATTCAGTACTCCTTTACCCTGGTTTTTGTATTTTACCAAGAATGGACCACAGAAACGTATTCCACAGTTGTTAAAAGGAAAAGTAGGAGTTACCCTTTCTTTGAGTAAATTACCCATTAATTGATTTGACATCACAGGTTTATTTTTAAAACAAATTATACAATCATGAACAATTTGGTGTGTTAGATTTCTACCATTAAGTGGCCAATATTTACGACGAAAATGGTATAGCAAATTGTTAGAACCAACATGGAAGTATTTATTATGATAATATATTATAATCATTAAAGTTATAGCATTTTTACTTGGTAACACAATAGGACATTTTTCATTGAAAGACAAAGATGAGTTTTGTAATCTACCTCCAACACGAATAATATTATTTTAATCAATAAAAAAAATTTAAATTTTAAAAAGAAGCAAGTTTGCTATTACAAGGTACAGGTTCACCTTTCAATAAATTTTTAAATTCACTAGGAGATTCTATTTTTTGAACAATATTTAATAACCATATCTCTGCTCCCAGTAAGTTACTTCTAAGTAAAAGGTTCAATGATGCGTTTGTCACTTGGTGACTTGGCATTTTTGATGAATCTGAAAATATAACTAAGAATTCGAATTAATTTACAAAAGTTATTAGTTACAGAAACAATCTGATGAAATAAATCAATTTCAGATAAAAGCATTAGAGTTTTAGTTACAGAAGTTTTAAATTCCTTCTTAATGTCATCAGTACAGTTCTGAGAATGTTCAGCATGTACAAGCTTTGAAGGATCGGGACCCTTCCACTACAGTTCACTTTTGACCATGTCTGGGGCATTCAGATCTCTGGAAAGGAGGTCAGCTGGATTATTTTCTGACGATATATGTTGCCACGATAAGTTTTTAGTTAGTTCTTGTATTTTGGCCACTATTAGCGACAAATGTCTTGAGAAGGTGAGGTGAAGTTCATATCCAACTTAAGGCAATTGTGGAATCATAATACAAGGTTATTTCTGGAAGATCAGTCTTAAATGCAGCCACAACCTTGTTTACTAGCTTGGACAACAGGAGGCAGGCCGAAAGCTCCAACCGGGGAATAGATAGAGACTTGAGCGGTGCTACCCTTGATTTACTACAAAGAAGGTGACAGTTTTTGTTACCATTCTTTGCTTGAACAGAAATATATACAATAGCTGCAAATCCCTTTTCCGAGGCATCAGCGAATCCAAGAAATGCGATTCTTACAGGAGACTGTAATAGGAAAAATCTTTGGATTTTAAGTTTTTCTAAATCCGGTAAGGACTGGACAATTTATTACAGGCCCTAAAAGACCAAGTAGGTCAAAAAAGCGTGCGATCTGAGAAAGGTCACCTCTCTTCGTGAAAATCGAATTGGTCGGAAGAGAAACTTTGAAACAAAAGGTGTCTGAAGAACTATTCCACAAAACACCCAAAGTTTTTAATTTCTTCAGATAACTGATCGAAATTTAAGTTAGAAGACTCACTGTTTGCATGTGAGAAACTCCATTTGTGCAAGCTCATTCCTGCACTTTTAAAGAGAAGAATAAGCTCAGTTTTTAAAAGTTCAAGTTCATGGGGACTGGAGCATCTAGTTAAGATATCATCCAAGTAAACATCTTGCAGAACAACATTAGCTGCAATGGGAAAGTTATCTTTCTCATCCATTGCAAGTTGCTTTAAAACTCGCGTAGACAGGTAATATGCGGGTGTTGTTCCATAAGTGACTGTTTTCAATTTATAAATTTGAACTGGTTCATTTAGACCTTTTTTCCCAAAGTATTTTCTGATAATGTTTCTGTTGGGGATTTATTTCAATTGGTTTAAACATGTGGCATATATCATAGCTAAAGAATTTACGCGCATGAAGCATTATAGAAAATAAGTCTTCCTGAATTGTACCTCCTTTACACAGAGCATCATTAAGGGAAATATTTAGATTAGTTTTTTTGTGAGATTGAAATCTACTCTTAAGCGACGAGCGCGATTGCCAGATCTAAGTATACCGTTGTGTAGTAGAAAGAATCCATCGTCAGATATTATTTCATAAAATTCCAAAACTTCTTCCATATGATCTAAAGAAAGCTATTCTTCAATAAATTCTGTGTAAAGAACTTTTAATTTGTTATCACGGTCTAGATGTCTCCAGAGTTGATCAAGATGTTTAGACGCAATGGTTCTAGAATTCCCTAAATTTACATTCTCTTCAATATTTTGTTTGAATGATAGTGAAACAGAATATCTACTACAAGGTTTCCTTATGTGCGTTCTTTCAAAATGATCTTCACAGCATGAAAGTTCATCGTTAAATTTAGTTGGCACTTCGGAAATATTTTCTGTTACCCAAAAAACAGCGTAGGGTGTCATCTAAGTTATTTAAACCCTTTGAAAGGAAACAATGATTTGGATAGCAAGATTCATCATTATACTATCCTGCAACAATAAATCCAAATTTAGATTCTTCTAATTTGAAGTTACAATTAGGCAATTTTATTTGGTTTGGACCAAAAATATCAAAAAAGAGTTCACTTCCTAACAAGCAAGAAATCTCTGAAGGTTGATTAAAATCTTTATCCGCAAGAATACAATCTGGAGGAATTGCGAAGTTCCGAAATATTTATCATTTTTGAAGGATTTACTTTTACTATCTCTGGAGAGAGGAGAAAGTCAACATCATTCAAGTAAAATATATCATCTGAATTCGAAACAACTGCCTTTCCAAAATATTAACTCGTGAAAGAGAATTATTTAGACTTTGTACGGTGGAGTTTTTTTTTTTTTTTTTTAATTTTATTTAATCCTAACTTATCTGCTGCCTCCAACGTTAAATAATTATTTTCTGAAACCGAATCAAAGACGCAATGAAGGTTTATTTTGCCTTTTGGAATAAAAATCATAGCATTATTAAGCAATCTTTTGCTAATTAGAATCGCTTTTGGAAGCCAAGGTCACTGATGACTCAGATGCTTCGATCGATGCAGGAGAATTTTTTTTTATTAGTAATATATTTTTCTTCACATAGTAAGATATTATGCATTGCGTTAATATTTTTGTTTTTGCAGTTTATACAGAAAAAAGGAATGGGACAATCATTAGAATGATTTGGTGACAGACAGCGATTACATGCATGATTTAAATTAACAATTTTCTTTATCGACGAATGACTCTGCGTTTTAAAAAGCAGATTGTAAACGCTCGATACAACATAAAATAAACATTTCTTATTTTAGGATATTACAACTAATGACTGAAAGTGTTTTTAAAGAAATAAAATCAAAACACAGACTACTTCAATTCCTAGTGAACAGCGAGCATTTCTCACTCGTTCTATTTATTTTTACAACACAATCCTCGTTGCCAGATGCAACAGTAGAAAAACAGTTTCCTTTAACACAAAATAATATATAAAATTACTTCAAGAACAAACATGAACAATTATAACAATTAAACAAATACAGACACTAACAATTATTTATAATATTTAGTTACGTGTGAACCACAATGACCTGCACTGATGAGTTGCGTTACTCACAACCTGTTCCTACACCTTCCTTTCAGGAACTGTAAGATTTTTAAATTTATCACATTTATATAAAGGATGATAAAAATTACATTCATTCATGACGCATTTTTTTTATTTTGCTTGTTTTTGGATAAAAGAGATTTAACTCTAGACGAATTATTATTTCCACTGAAAACGGAAGTTATTTTACGTTTTGTTGGGTTATTTTTTTGCCGAGAAATCTGGTTTAATAACAGATTCTAGCTGCATGCATCTTAAATCCAAAAACGAAAGGAGTTTTCCTAAACTAGGAACTTTGTTAGACTTAATTGGAATAATCTTTTTTATCAATTTTATTAATTAACACATTTAATATTATATCATCAGATAAAGAATAAGATTCAAATTTTAGATTTTTTTAAAGATCGTTCATGATTTCTAACATTGTCAATTAATGATCTAATTTGAATAAGATTTTCATTATGAAATTTATTAATCGAAAGTATTTCGGATATGTTTATATCAACTAATGCTCGTTTATTTGGATATCTATTTTCTAAGGCATTCAACAGATAATCAAAAGTATCTTGATCACTGAATTAACGCTGCTTCGTTTTTTAAAGAACTTTTCAGATATATGAGTTTTTGAGTCTCATCGAATGAGGGTTTGGTTCAAATAACATTCATAAACTGAGATTTGAAGAGCTCAAATTCTTGAAATTTTCCACTAAATGTAGCAAAGGTAAGTCAGGTATTTTAATATTTGCTTTTGGAATAGTGCAAACAGTTTCACTTTCGTTTTCATATTTGGAAAGGAATACAAGAAGGTTTACCTTCATTTCTTCAGCAAAATTTTCCAATCCAAGAGTAACTTCTAAAGCATCTTTTAAATCTACATCATTAGGCAGAGCCAGGGTCGGCCATCTAGGGGGTGTGGCGGATGCTATGCACCCGGGCCCCACCGTGATCAAGAATTAAAATAGTGTTTGGACAATAATAGCGTTTACACGTACTGAAAGTATATAAGTTTGTTTCGACGTGGCTAGCTGAGCTTCTACTGACGTCGTTATTAGGTAATGTTCGCAGTGATACCTATAAAAGAGGGGACGGGACGGGGAGGAAGTTGATTTTTGAATAAAGAAATCCCCTTTAGACATGTTAAGACAGAGCGGCGCGACTTCGGGGAGCTAGCAGAGACCCGAAGTTGAGGCTGAGGCTAGATTCAAATGGACTTGTAAATCATCAGCTATATACTTTTTTCTGCATCTAATGTAATATTTTTTATGCGTTCATCTATTATGTTTGTTTATATTAAGCTGATTAAGCAAAAAGTAAAACGAAGATAAATTAAACTATCAATTCCTAGCAATGCACATTGCATTGCTGCTTCACCGTCCTTGACCGGAATGAAAAGAATTAAGGAAGAAGTTTAAATGTTGCAGTCGGCGGATATGGATATATAAGAAGTTCATAGTGTATATTATAGCCTTGTGCAAAATATTGTTAATATTAGATAAATAGATTTACAATCACTTACCTTATCTACTAGGTAATAGCTAATAGTATAGCATATGATAATTCATTCTATAAACTTCTTTATACTGTTAGATATAATCATGTCCACGCCAAGGAAATATCCCTCTGGGTGTCAAAAAAGAAGAAAAGCTAAACTTTAAGAAGTCATAAGTAGATCTGTTTTCTTGGCTACGAAGTAATTCTGGCAAAGAAATTGCTTGAACTTCAGAAATTACAATTCAAACTTCAACTGGAGAAGAAAGTTCAGCGCTAAGTACACAGTCTAACAATGAAAATGTTGAAACGGTGAAATTTGTTGAAGAATCGTGTGTTTATACAAATGTGACTGATTCAGAAAATAATGACGAAAAAGGCAATAACAAATATGATAAAGAGAGTATAAATGATCCTGGTTTATGGTCAAGCATTATAACTGATAAATTTAGAATGTTTTGTGTTAAAATCGAACCTGTGCAACACAAAGGAGTGTTTGCTAAAAATGCTGAAGGTAGATCATTTTCCACTACCTACTACTTTAAAAAAATGCGAAATGGTGAAACTCAACTTCGCAGCTGATTTAAGACGCAAGACTCCGTATATTGTTTTTGTTGTATACTGTTTTCCCAAAAGAAGAAAAAATGACCAAACTACACGATTTATAGGTGGCTATTATAACTGGAGAAAGCTTTCAAATGTAATCCAAGAGCATGAACGCTGTAGTTGTCATATCAATTCGTTTATTGCTTGGAAAGAATTATTAAAACGACTAAATTTATGTTCGACTATTGATAAAACAAATCAGGTTAATATAAATAAGGAAACGGCATGACTCAAATTACTATTTCAAAGAATTGTAGATGTGATTCTATTTTTAGCGTGTAATAATCTTCCACTTCGAGGAAGTCACGAAATAATAGGTAAGTCTAATAATGGAAAATTTTTAAGTTTAATCGAATTTTTAAGTAAATACGATCTTGTGCTAATAGAGCATATAAACAAAATAATAAATTCTAAAAATAGAATTGTGCATCATTTAGAACAAATTATCTCAAATGAAGTCCTTAACAAAATTATACATGATATAAAAGCAGCCATGTAATATAGTATCCAAATGGACTGTACTCCTGATATTTCCCATAAGGAATAAACTTCAATCATTATTAGATATGTAAATTTTGAAGAGAAAAGGTTAACTATAAATGAGTCATTTACAGGGTTTATTGAAGTAGCTAATCTGACTGGTGAAGGACTAGCAAAAACTCTATTGGAAAGATTAAGCGAACTTGATTTAGATATTATGAATTGTAGAGTAAGATTAAGCGAACTGTATTTAGATATTATGAATTGTAGAGGGCAAGCATACGACAGCTGTTTGCAATATGAAAAGAAAATATAAAGGTGTACAGTTTAGAATACTTTCTCTAAACCCACTTGCAATTTACGTGCCTTGCCTATTACACTTCTTTAATTTATTAATTTGTGATGCCGCTTCCAGCAGTATATATTGTGTATTTTTATATTGCAACTTTTATATTGCTTATTTTCTGCATCTACAAAAATATGGGAAATTTTACAAAAACATTTAAATATTACTCTTAAAACAGTATATGACACTCGTATATGACCGAAATGGATTAAACTATTTCAAACAGAAACAATTGCTCTATAAAATTAAAACTGAAATACAAAATTTAACACAGTTTTAGACGAAACAAAAAGAGATAGCCCGGAATTCGAATATTTCAGAACATTTTCTTGAAAAACTAATTCGAAAAAGATTATTCCGAAATAGCTGAAGATGAAGTTAGAGAAAACCCGGTAGAGGATAGATGTTATTTTTAGCACTGTAATTGATACTGCTATTGTACAGATAGAAAATAGATTTAAAAGTGTCTCAAATAAATTAATGATGGAAAAAAATAACGTTAAATGCACTTGCTATACTAAGCATCGAAAAAGAAATTGCAATTTTTTTTTTAGTTTTCGTGTAGTAATTAATAACAAAAACAAAATAACGCATAAGATAAATATGCATTAATAATATGTTTTCGTGTTTGTATTTTGTTTTTACTTCACAAAAAATTTGGACCCCAAATGCCTCTTTGCACCCGGCCCCTTCATAGAGAAGGCCGGCTCTGGGCAGCGCACATAATTCACACTTTATTTGATCGAAATGATGTAGAATATCGTTAACTGATGTTAGCTTAGTGTTAAGCTGTATAGTATCCTTTTTGGAGTCATCGGAAGGCTCGAATTCCTTGATGAACGTTTTAATCTTATTAATTTTAGTTTTAAATGCGCCTCTTTGACGATTTAAAGCCGTGAGCGACATTTTATAACGCTATCTCTCTGGCACGTGGACGGACCAATTTTATGCTATGGCGATAAGCCTAATTCTGGCGGTATGCCAGCAAGTAATAAATTCGTCGATAGTGAACTATTCGAGAATAATGGACTTAATCCATATTAATTATAAGAAATAAATTTATTACTATTAACATAGATAATAAACGATCAGCAATTACAAGGAATTAATTTCTTATTTTTACCTTAATTTAGTCAGTTCTAAAATATTCTCTTGTTTCCTGGTCCAATTCTCTCGTTTTTTATTTAATTACTTCTAACACGTGCTTAAAAAAATTGCTGATTTCATCGTTCCCACGTCAGAAACAAAGGGATAAAAGACCTTAACACTTGCACATAGTTTTAAAAAGATAATATTCTCTTGCCTAAGCCAACACGTGGCAAGGAAATCCCCACCAGAATCTCATAGTAAAATCACTGAAATGGAAAATTTCTGCTAGTTTTTTTCCTGTGCAGCGATTTAGACTGATGCATTTCTTATGCTTTTTCTCTGTACATAATATGCCTCCCATGGTGAAATAAATCGAAGTTTCTTCTTTTCGGCCACGCATCTGTAAAATTATGTTTACATACATACATGTATTAAAAAATTACTAAAATTCCTTTAAAATTTGCACGATTATTAAATGATACCAATAGAGAAAATTTCTTTAAAGTTTGAAACGGCGTAAAATTTATTTTCGTACAATAATATTTTTAGAAGTTATCACGGAAAAAAGTCAAAATTCAGTTTAATTTTTAATTAATTAAAATTTCAAAAAACAAAATCTTTCGAGGTGTACATTTCCAGCCTCCAAGGTATATATGCGCCAAATTTGATAGCTGTAAGTCAAATGGCCAGGCCTGTAGAGCGCCAACACATACGTTCATTTTTATTATTAGTAAAGGTAAACAACTTTGAAAAATCCTATCGTAGGAAAAATAATGATTTCAAATTAGCCTGCATCAGCCGAGTTTCTGGTTAATGAAAATTTTTAAACGATTTTAACTTACTAGGCTCAATCAGCTCCCATTGGGGAGATTCAACTGTACAACGCAAAAACTCAATTTGAAAAATATAATGATACTAACCAATTTATTATTATACATGCAGTAATTCTTTTGAAAAATTAATAGAAATGTGAAAAGTATTATAGTTTTCGGTTTATAATACAAAAAAAAAAAAAGACTTTTAACATTACAGTTTCTGCATTTCTGTGTAAGATATGAGGAACATTTCTTTATTCGAATCATACTGCATGCACTAATGTTAATTCAAGTAGATTTTCGTAGGGAATTTCAGCCCTGAAAGTTTTCGAGACAATATTGCTGTATCATAAGTACTGCCAACAATTATACCATCAATGAATATTAGATTACAATATTATTAAATTAACATTAACACTATTCTTGCACTTAACACCACAATGCAATAGAGCCAGAAAAGTAGGTGTTATTTCACAGTACAAATTTCCAATGTTTACTTGAAAAGAAACAAGTGAGAAGTGTTCCATCTACATTTCAAAAGGCAAAAAATATTTAATTTTATAATAATATCAATTTTCTTCCATTTATTTTGTCTCTTTGTATTCAAAATAAATTTAACACCATGGGGTTTATAACCATTTGTCATGTTTCCCTTCGAAGGGAACTTTATGATTACATTCTTCGCGTAAATATTTTGATATGATTTTAACATATGCGTTTCTATACTCCAAATAGATTTAAAATAATGAAACTCGATGAAACATTTATTTTCTACTGTTTGAAAACATAACATTTTTTCTGGATAGATATCAGTTTCAGAAAAGCAATTTTTAAGCGCTTTGACCGTATCTAACTTTTAATCGAAGGAAATTCTAGATTTCGCATTTGAATGAAGATGATAGATAAAGAGTTTTGAGAAGTTTAGTTGTTAGTTTTGTTTATTTACAATGCATAAATATATTATTTGCCAAGAAATAATTAATATTTGTAATTGGTGCATAATATATATTTGCAGTATAAAGTACTATCCATTACTTAAATACTTCCCACTTTATTTATATTGATAATCGAATTAAAGCTGGATGCAAAGGAATGTTGTTAAATGTAAAATAATAACTATTTTGAAATGCTACCGCTGTTTATACTTTCTTTACAATCAGAAACCGTGGCAGAAGTTTGGAGTTAAAGATGAAATATAAAACATCAAAATCAGGTGCTCTCCCAAAATATGTACACATTTTGAATCAACATTTTATAAATAACTAGCCACCTTTGGCGATTAGCCGGTTCGCCAATCTTAATGTTCGTTAAAATTTTAATTATTAAATATTTTATGCAATTCCTACTTTAATAACTTCTTCATCAAAATATTTTAAAACTTTAAATTTTGATAGTCATATAAATTCACTCTTAATATTATAAAGGCCTTTAGTCATAACGTAATATGTATCCCTCTAATTTTCTGCCAGTTCCAGTAGAATTTATGCTTTAAATTAAAGTGGAAAGGATTAATCTGCTATTAATATAAAAATATTTTTTTACCGAAACAAAGCATTTTTTTAATAATATGATTAAACCGAGTCACTGAGCGTTTAAACTTTATGGGCACTAAGGAATATCTTTCTTAATTCATGTAATATCTCAAGAATTTGTCAACAAAATTTTCTCAGATTCATCATGAGCAGATTGATTAATTAACAATGTTTAATTTCAAATAAAACAAACACTAAGAAAATAAGCAGAATCTTTTAAAATAATCGGTTGAAAACAGGTTAAAAAAACTACTTAAAAAACGATGTAATTAAAACTATAAGCATATACAAAAAATATATAACTAACATAAATATAATTTAATTACAAAAGCATAATATAACCTAAAAATAATTTAAATCAAGTCCGCATCCGTTGATAATAGTTGTCAACAATCAGAACACAATGCGCATGCGTGAATTTTCAACGCCAGTTATGGTAACGCAAATGTGTGAATTTTTCTACGCCAGTTAGGGTGACGCTAGGCAGATTAAAATATTTTAATTTCCTTTATTATGTTTTATTTTAATTCAGAAGTACTTTAGAATGAATCTGAAAGATTGATTAATTAACAATGTTTAATTTTAAATGCATCAAACATTAAGAAAATAAATAGAATCGTTTGAAATAATCGGCCGAAAAATGTTAAGCCTGGCTTCATTACCGTGGGAAAAAAAACAAAAAAAAAAACTGAAGCCTTACTGATTTGGCGGTGGGGAAATTGAAAAGATTTTTTTTGGCGGGAAAGTTAGTTTTTAATTACTAATTAAAATTCTAATTAAAAATTCAAAAAGGTGACACCAGGTGCACATTCACGCCCTTCAATGTATACATGTACCAAATTTGGTAGCTGCTTGTTAAACGGTCTGGCCTGTAGAGCGCCAACATACACACACACACACACACATTGAGCTTTGTATAAGTATAGATAACACACGAAAATTTTATATTTCAAAGATGAAATCAATGCAAACTAATAGACATAATAATTTGTTCACAGGAAATCTATGAAATCAAATTTTTGTGCTGCGATAGTAATTCAGAGGTATTCTTTTCTGTTCGAAGTATCATTTTTAAACATCTCCTTAATACATGACATAAGGAGATATTAAGAATGATACTTATTGGGACTTTTAACATTCCTGTTAAAAGTTTAGATAAACAATATTAGTCACAGTAGTCTCAAGGAAAACAGGTGCCATTAATCATCTCTTTAACAAACTTTTGTACACAGTTCATAGCATATTCCGCTATTAAACAAGGAATAGTTTCCGTGTAACTGTAATTAGGGTAATGGAAAGAACCATTATTCATGAAAAAGTATCCTTTCAAAAAAATTAATTGTAAGAAATGAATGAATGAATATAATTTAGTATTATAAGATTTCCAATAAGATTCTACGTTTGTATTTATAAACTATTTGCATCTCACTCCAATGAGTTTCATTTTATGGTTACATGAAATAATATTTAGGGTTAGTATAGGCGTACTTACATAAAATGGCGCTCTGGGTATATATCAAAAGAGCGCTTCCACCCTTCCGCTTTTTATAAACTGCAATCTGCAGTGATAATATGACAGAGAGAGCTAATATTGAAATTGCAATTAAGCTCAAATAATAATATAGAAAGAAATTTTGAACTAATATTAGATATTATTACAAACTGGGCGCCTTCGATGATCATTTGGTTCTTCCATCAAATTACTCATATTAATTTCATTATGTCAACCAGCTTTAATTTAATTATTGTACTCATTTAATTTCTGGTACGTTGAAAGCAATAAATGCTTCACACGACAAAGCAGCAAATTAGAGACTCCGAAATTAAAGAATGTATTACTATTTAAAATAAATTCTGATGTATAAAAAAGGAAAATATTTGCAGTTTTGCACCGAATGTCTTGCATCCCAATTAACTGTCATAAAAGTGTATAGATAGAATGCCTTTTTTTCTTTAAAAAAAATGAGTCTTAATGGCTTGTCTCTTAGAGCTGCAGCGCTGTACCCCTCCCCCCCAGAACATATTTTTAAAATGTAAACTTTTTTTTTAAATCAAATTTTTTACTTTGAGATTTCTAGATTCTTTGCTTACTGTCACTTTGAGAATCCAAATATCAACAAAAACGCACCCCCCCCCCATAAAAATAAGACAGGAATTGAGCAAACAAGAGAAGTGCAAATCGGGCTGAACCATCATGCAGTACACGAAGGACCATTTTGCACGCAACTTATTGGTAGATTTGAAGAAAAAAAAATCTATTTTTTTTTTCTCCATTTGGAGACTCTGGTGCTGCAATGAAAGCAAAGCAGGTGCTGCCAATTTTTAAAATTCCATCCCGAATACAATTTCGTCCTTTCGATTTCTTTCTCTCTCTCTTATTGAATGTTTATGAATTTTGGTTTCGATTCTTGTTACCTTATTGAAATAGAGGTTACTTTATTCTACTCCCATACAAAGCTAGTCAAAGTTATCTCAGTTTTTTTTCCCTCATTGGCCATCTATGGATTTTGATACCGATTCTTATTGTTTGGAAAGAAACACACTTGGTTATTGGATATTCATTTTTTGTTTGTTAGAAGTCACTCTTTGAAAAAAAGTAAATTGTAGGTAATTTCCAAACATTACTCAGATGAAACTTCTTATGAGGAATCAATTATTATTAATTATTACATGTAATTATGATGAATATTGCAGATCATTTATTACATATCTTATTTGATATTTATTTTTGGACAAGTATTATCGAGCTGACTAGACGAAGATGGAAGTGAGTGTGGGAAGAGAGGATCTGATACTTTTATCTGTTGAATTATCACTTTAATATTTACATAATTTTTATTACGAAATCTACAAGGAATTTATGTCATATATTGTTTATTTAACATGTGTAAGATGCACAAAAAACTTTATATGTGGATTTGAAGTTGAACATTTTTAGGTAACTTATGAGTAAAGTAGGTTTTTATTATTTTTATTAATATTATAAAACTGCAATCTCTTGCAAAATATTTTTTGAAGAACTGCTAATTTCTAAACTGATGAACCGCTACTGAATCTAATTAAGGCTATTTATCATAGGTCAAAAATAAATTTAAGATATTATAATTGAACATTATTTAGTCCATAATAATTTGTATATTTAAGCAAACTGTAACGCACAAATAAAATAAAATGAATAAAAATATAATTATATAGACTTAAGAAATCCCAAATATAATTTTAAAATAAAAAGATATGAAGATAGTCACGTTTAAACCCATAATGTAAAGTTTTTAAATATTTTGTTTGGAGAAACCCAGCTCGAGTTGGTTCTCAGGTTATAAAAAGGATTGTATGTTCTCTAATGCTTGAATAAAGCCATTAGAAATTTTGAGAATCTTTAGAGTAAAAGTAAAACTTACTTTACTCCTAAATGTTAAACCAATTGATTCCTGGATTTTCTGCTCCCTGGTAATGGTGCCCAGGGCATTTAAAGATAGAACTACACTGTATGACAATCGCATTCAATCCATTCCTATTCAAAATTCCAAAATAGCAGGAAATCGATCAAGAAATAATTGAATTCTGAGTTTTCAGCTTCTTTCATGCCTTAAGGGTGGAAGTCCGAAAGAATAAATGAAAGTTTCCTTTGACAGACGCGCGCCTCACCATAGTGGTACCCCTAAGCCACGAACTGTCCAATTAGTTACTAAAATAGTTCTAAAATCTAAACTAATAGGATTTTGAGAGAGATTTGCAGAAGCAAAAAACTTTATGCGTAATTTTTGATGAGAATCTCTACTATTTAGGAAGATTAATATATGTGTGAATTGTCGTTCTAGAGGCCAGACAATTTGACCTACAGCTACCAAATTTGGCAAATATATACGCCAGAGGATGGGAATGTGCACTCCAGAGAGAGTTTTTGCAAATTTTAATTAGTTAAAACGCAAGCAGAATTTTGCTGTTTTTCCGCGCTAACTTCCAAAAATATTTTTGTACAAAAATAAATTTTATATCGCTTCAAAATTTAAATATA
>JAPMOR010097773.1:195273-448038 GCA_026543865.1 Argiope aurantia | reverse complement strand
TTAATTGATTAATTTTTTGTGTATTGATATTATATAGAAAGTCTAGACATTGAAATAAATATTTCGTTAATACAGATAAAATACATAAATGCAAAGTGCGGACGCAAAAGCCTTGGTAAATAAATGAATGTATATTTTATAGTATAAAGAAACATTATAATAAACAGAAATATTATAACATATAAATAAATACATTTAAGTATCCATTGAAATTTATCTATGAAAATTAATGCTTAATATTGTAATGTAATACACTGGTGTGCAAAACTTAAGCAACAATGCAAATTTTAAGCAGATAGCCATGAAATTGCAGAAAAGGAGTTCTTGCGACCAGTACAATGAACACGTAATTCAAGAGAAAGGTCATGCGTATGCAAATATCAGGAACAAAACGCCACAGGCGACGTGAGCGTACGCAAAACACGTGCGGAAGGAGCGCGCAGCTCAACAATACAATAAAAGGAAGGACGGAGACGCAATTAAAGACATTATTCGTGCAAGTGCACGTGAGTTAATTCGTGAAATATGGCTAGCAGAAATCACCTGGACGGTTTCACACGTGGAAGAATGATCGGAAAGCTGGAGGAGGGGCGTAGTGTTACCAGTGTAGCTGAAGAGTTCGGAATCCAAAAGTGTCGTTTCGCGCTCTTGGAAAGCCTTCTAAACCACAGGTACAGCTTGAGAAAGGTTGGTGGTGGCCGCCCCAGGAAAACAACTGCAGTGGATGACCGATATATCGTCCTGCAGGCGAAAAGAACCCGAAACCAGTCAGCAAGCTCCATTGCTCAGCAACTGTGTGCAGCAACGGGGTGGCAAGTGTAGCGTTTTACTGTGTCCAGACGCCTTCACAAAGGTGGCCTATTCGCCCGCCGTCCTGAACGCTGCATCCCTTTGACAGTTTCCCACCGGCGGCACCGTTTAGAGTGGTGCAGAGAGCACAAAAACTGGACATCTCATCAATGGAGTCGTGTCCCCTTTACAGATGAGAGTCGTTTTAGTGACACAAGCGATTCCCAACGCCAGTTGATTTGGAGAGAGGTCAGGACACGGTTTCATCCCAGTAACATCACGGAAAGAGACCGTTTCGGTTATCCTGGAGTTGTCGTCTGGGGAGGCATTATGATGAACGGGCGGACTGAGCTCCACGCTTTCGACAGAGGTTCTGTAACTGGAGAGAGATCGCTATTGTCAGGACGTGATCCTTCCCCATGCGCGTCTGTTCCGAGGTGCCATTGGATCAGACTTCGTTTTTATGGATGACAATGCACGGCCACACAGGACTCATGCTGTTGAGGAGCTCCTGGAAAGTGAAGATATCACTCGAATGGATTGGCCGGCGTGCTCCCCTGATTTAAATCCGATAGAACATGTGTGGGATGCTTTGGGGAGACGCCTTGTGGCACGATTACATCCTCCTGGGAACACCCGACAACTTAAATAGATGCTGATTGAGGAATGGGCACTCTTACCTCAAGAACTGTTGGACGATCTGGTGCTGTGTATGGGGAGACGGTGCGAAGCAACCATTGCAGTAAGGGGAGGGCATATCCCATACTAAGGAACATCTGCTTGCTGTTCTTCCTCTTGGACAGACAATCATGTGTAACGATACTATGAGTTCAATAAAGCCTTTTTTTTGTTTGATTCCATACTGTATGCATTGTATTCATTTCTGCGCAATTATGCTTTCGTCATTCTTTCAGAACAAAATGCTGCATCTCATTTCTGAATTTCATGTCTCTCAGATGATTTCTCGTGAAGTTATGGCAAAAAACATACCTGTTGCTTAAGTTTTGCACACCAGTGTATAATGATTAATAATTTTTAATGTAATGTAATATAATGCTTAATAATTTTTTTTATCTAGTTCATTAGGACAGATTTTAAATTCATTATATGGAATTAGGAGCTCACAGAGAAAATTTTAAAATGCTGATTGAAATATGAATTACAAATTCTACAGTTATATATTTGACTATGACGTGCAAAATTACACTTGTTTATCATTTTAATAAGCATTATTTATTTTCATAAAATTTATGCATTGTCTCTGAAAATGTTTGAACTGTTAATGGTTCTTAAATGTCATAAATTCACCTACCTGCCTTTCACGAAGCTAAATAATTTCACTATGAACAGTTTTTTTTTTGTTTCTGATTTCTAGATACTCCAAAGAGTAAATCAGAGTCTCTTTTTTGACTCTCTGAAGCTCTGATATTACTTTATTGTTACTTTCTTTGAAAATAAATTTATGGAAAAAGTGCAGCGGCGAAGAAGAACGTTTAGGACCTACTCTAACTTTTAAAATTTACTCTACTTCTTTCAGATTTTAAACGCACTCTTATAGAAATATTATGCTACCTTTTCAGGATAACTGATTAAAAGGTACTTTTCTTACTATAAATTTTGTCTGCAAGGCATCATTTCTCTAAAAATAAAACGCGTTTCAGCTAGAAAGCAGTTTCAGCTTTCTCCAGGATATTTCATTCCAAAATACAGTAATTTAATACTAAAATTATTGTATATGTATCAAGCATATGAATTATGAACACAAAAGTTATTGCGAAATTTAAATAATTTAATGATTTGACAGCAAAGGCAAATTATAATGTGTTTGTTAATATTAAAATTCTTTGGTGATAAAAATCACACTAGCTAATTTACTGGGAAGAGAAAACGCTTCGAATTCTGACAGAAAAAAAAACTCAATATCTATTCATTATTCGTTTTCGCTAATCATTTGAGAAATTGCTTTCACTTATATTAATTTCATTGTCAATATTAACTGATAAATTTTACTTGCATATATTTACAAAGATTTATGGAGTATTTTTTCTCCGTAATTTTTAATGTGTTTGGCAATGAAATTGAATTTGGTTTTAGCGTAATAAAATCCAAGATCAAACATTATCGTATTTTCAGGATATAAATTATACTAATATATGCAGATATTCAGAGCTAAAAACAGTATAAGAATAGTAAAATAGTAGAGGGAATCTTTCAAAGCTAGTTTCACTCCTTTTACATAATGCCAGAAAAAAAGGAGATATTACTTATCAATTTGAGTGAAATTAGAAAGATACTTTTTGGTTTGTTATTTATCATGAAGTTTAGAAGCGGATATCAAATCAGTATGGATATGAAGGCTACAACATTTGTCTTTAGGCATATCGAAAGAAACTTTGTGGTGTTAAACAATTCCGACTTATCGTTCTTTGTACCTTTCCCTCTTACCTGGACAAAATATTTGAACTTTCTCTTCCACAGAGGAGACTTTTGGTCATCCAATGTGTGTAACATAATGCTATTTTTATTTTTGTTTTGAAAAACCTAGCTTGAATAGATATCCAACTGCCAAAAAAAGTAGGTGGAAGAGAAGGAATCCATTTGGTTGATATCCTTTTAAAATCTTAATAACTTTGGAAATAAGAGTTTTTAAAAGTAATTTTTTTAAATTATAACTAATCGATTCTTTAATTGTGCTGGTCCTGGCTACTGCACCGAAAACGAGTGACCTGTCTGACCAACTCTAGTTAAGCCACTAGGCTCAAGATTAACAACAAACTAATGAAAAGAGAGTATCTATTGAAAGAGAATGGGTTCAAATGCCCGTTAGCATTTCAGTCGATTGGTTAATTAGCCGTGCCTAGACAATAACGATTACAAATTTGTACGCTTGTGATAGATGATGATAAACTGAGTAATGCGACTTAGATGTGTTGTTATAAATCTGTAATATTGTTTTCCTGCGCAGTTACTCTTATAATAAAAAGAGAGATTTACAGATGTTCATAGTGGGTGCCGGGTCATTGATCGCAGACTTGGCGGCAAAAATGAAGTTTCTAGAAAATACACGAATATCGGTGATATCTCTGCTAGGAACCGAAATCTTTATAGAAAATTTTATACCTTGTCACGGATACTATATAAAGACAGAGACGCATAATCAAAGGGAATCTTTCTTTAGAGAATTGATCTGGAAGTGAGTTCTCTTACTGCATTGTCACAAAATTTATCAACGATCTGCGCTGTTTACATGAATTCTGTTAATTTCTGCAAGTGCTGTTTTTGTGTATGTTTAGGCTGTATTTTGCTATCAGAATTTCATGTTTTGTTGTTGAATAAATCGTCTCTATTTGCTACCGAGCAAGCTTGTTGGCTTTCTCCTCCGTGCACTCACAGGAAAACTATCATAACAGCATTAATAACTATTTCTACAATATTTCTCAAAATTTGTGCATATTAAAGTTATCAAACCAATTATTTCAATTAATATGATCAGTTACTCCATGAAATAATTGAATTCTATACTTTAACAATAACAGATAAACTTTTTGGAACCCAGCATATTGATCAGAGAAGAACTAGGAGTATCTGATTCGTTGTTCTTTTAACTGTCAACTGAGATTCATATTAATTCACTCGCTTCTATCTGCTTCGATGACTTATTATTTCCGGGCAAATCTTTTCAAAGATATTTCAACTAGGAAGCAACTAAGCATATGAGATTCGGAAAGGCGAATAACAGACGAATTTTGAAGCAGATGGTCGTTATTGTTTCATTAAATAGGATGATGAATTTTTCTTATCGAGGCGCAGAACAATGCAAATTGGTTTCTCTAAACTACTAAGATAATTTTTGCAGGTCACAATGAAACAGATGTGCCTTTTAACTCTATAAGCCTGGCTAGCGTGAGAATTCCAATGAATCAGCCGTTTTTCGAGGGCGAAAAGTCTTTTCCTTCAGAGAGATAACAGGAGGGGGACACCTATTGAGCTATAATTGAAATGCGTAGTCAGTTTTTACCCCTATGTGGTCGTCATTTGCGGTTTGAATGAAGGGTATGCTTAATTTGTTGTTACACACGTGTTTCGACGATTACACTCACACTCGACGATTTTAGGTGCAATTTCTTTGTTTGCATTTTATCGTTGCTATAGAATTAAGAGTAAATTTTAAAAGTAAATTAATTATAAATTAATTAAACATAAAACATTATTATTTTCGAATCTCCTTCAGATTTTTTTTTCAAAAGTGTATTTTCTTACTGATGAAGTATGAAAACATATGATGATAAAAATAAATTTGTGATTTTAAATTTGTATTTTAGAATTAGTATTTTTTAAAATTATTTTTTACACCTTTAAAAAGCATATGAAAATTATCATGAAGTCTTCAAAGAATGGGAAACTATTTTAGCAACAAAAATCTTGAAAATTCAAGCTTTTTTTATTTTATAATTATTAATAAAATAATTTAAATTTATTTATTAATATAAATTAGGCATGCTGTTATTTGCTTTCGAACTTATCCAAAGTATTTTTTAAAATTTTGCAGATATAGTGCAATATTAAATATATATAGTGCAATATAAATATTAAATATATATATAGTGCAATATAAATATTAAAATGTCGGTGACTCGAAAAATGAAAGGAGTCTAATGAAAAGGTTAAAAAATGTATTATTTTGCCAATATAAAATTTAAAACATCTCTAATTACCAAATATCAGCAGTATTATAGAATGCAGTTTGTAAAAATCTCTTCCTTTCTGCATTGTATATTTAATTCCCTGAAAATCTAATTCAATAAAGATGATCGCGAAGAGTATGTTAACACAATTCTACCTCCTTTTGCTTCCTCAAAAAAAAAAAAAACTATTTTCATATTGGTACATAATTGGGCGGGGGCGGCGGAGTTCTCTGGCGATATTTCACAGAAAAAACATTATCGTTATCGGTCCCTCAAACGATCATTTTATTTATTCTCGAAAATAATTCTAGTATATGTAGAATTTTTACAGCAATTCAAATTAGACTCTGAATTAAAATTAATGTTTATTTAATTTCATAATTAAAACATAATAAATTTTATTCCAAACAGCAAGGTTTTTGTATTTGTATAAAACTCAGAAGTTTTGACAAATGAGATAATAAATAAGTTAAGATTATTTGTACTTTTCACACGCATGTAGACATTTATCAATCGGTCATGATTTTTCAATTATTTTAACAGAAGTTCCTTCAAAATTGAAACTGAATACATCAAATTTTACTTTATTTCTAAATTTTATTCAGCAATTGATTTTAATTAACAGTCACCATATTTTTTCTAAAATGTACTCATTGTAAAAATGTGAAGAAGGAAACAGTAATTGTCGAAAATTTTATTTAATATATAATTGAGGTTTTTTTGATAATGCAATAAATTTAGAAAAATCGATTTGTAATTAAATAAGGTATCAGGAAAAAAAACATAAGAAAACAGATTTCAAAAAAATATTTGAATAATCAGTGTCAATAAAAATAAGTAAAGAGAAATAAAATAGATTTTTAATTGATTTTTTAATTTACATATGAAAAATTGATATCTTATGCGTAAAAAAACTATAAATATTATGGAAATAATAACAAAATATTTTTAAAAAATCTAATCATTGAATTTAGTTCTTCTTAACTGTTAAATAATACTTCATCCCATAAGTTATTAGAGGATGTGTCTTTTACTTTCGCAAGCATAGCTGACTTGAAAAGCAGCTCATCTATCAATCTCAAGGTTTGTGGAACCCCCATAGAGAGCATATGGTGCGCTCATCGCGAAATACCTTTCACTCCTTCAATTCACCTAAATGTCTCAAAGCGCCCGAGTCAGGCCCCTGTGGACGGGGCGATATCGGGCGAGTTAGGGCTCATAAGGTTAAAGACCGTGATAAATAGCACATTTTAATAAAATGTCTCTTGCTATGCTGAATTCAGTATATATACATGTTATTAAATATTGTTACTAAAGTTGTTTTCCACTAGAATAATTTTTTTTCCTTCTTTAAGTATTTTACAAATTGTGATGAATTTTTAAAAAATCAATGCACTACACTCCAATATAAAAGATGGGCAGGAGATATAGCATTAATTTTTACAGAGCTAAATTCACTTGAAATAAAACGAGACCAAATTTCTTCAAATATCCTACAAATCGGATTATTATTGAATATTAAGTAGTGCTTCTTCAAAAGTTTGATGTAGATTGATTCAAGTCCTGTTTAAAAGCTGTTCGAAGAATATTTTGATGTGACCCTGGCGATTTCAAACCGTGATCGATGATTCGGAAGATATTCCATTCTTTTATAGTCATACGAATATGTAATATTACTTTCCTGCGCAGCTAGTCTCAAAGTAAGGAAGAAAGATTTACAAACAGTTTTTATGGATGCTGATCGGTCTTTGCGACAAATTTGATTATCATTCGATGAAAAAACGAAGGTCTAAAAAATGCAAGCATTATGATGATATCTCTAATTAGAAGCAGAGATCCACAGATCTTTCTAGAAAATTCTATACAGTGTTAGAAAATTTATATAAACTCTGGAAAGCTAAAGAAAGTCAAACGAGGGAATTCCGTCTTAGGAAGGTTGACTGGAGAGCGAGCTCTACAGCTACACTATAAGCGCCTGTTAAATGACAATTTGCTATTTACACATGAGTTGTTGATTACTATTCTATTAAGGCCATTTTTATATACGATTTGACTGTGTTTTGTTAATATTGCTTGGGGATTTCTTGTAGAATTAAGTGTCGTTATCCATTAGCGAGCTTGTTAGACTTCTTGCGCCGTGCATTCATTGGATGGAATTTCGAAACAATAGCATCGTTCATAATGACATTCAAAAGCGACAGTTAAACTTGTATAGAAAACTGTATCAAGAGACATGTTTGAAATTTATGAGGAAACAATCAGCTAGATTTAATTATATTATCATCATAAGCAGTTCAAAAAGAAATACGAAGAATTATTCTTCTCCTATCCAAATTTATATATATATATATATATATATATATATATATATATATATATATATTGTGGTTGTGGTACGATTGAGCGACTATTTGTGGGTAAAGTAAAGAATTTTTCAGATGTACCAATAATGAATTGTACTTATAATTTTGTGGAAATTCTTGGTGAAGTTTTGAGAAGTTTGATTCTTGTCTTTAATTTACTTCATAATACTTAACAATTTGATTATTTGCTTCTCAGTAAATTCATCGATAGCAATTACTGTGATATTAACGTGCAAAAAATGTTTATTCAAGCTTAAAAAGAAAATACTTTATAAAATTCGTGAAATTATCTGTGAAAATTTATTCAAGTCCAGTATTGTTATAAATTACAAAATGAAATGGAATTCAGTAGAATTGAAACATTTCAATACATATTAAAATGTGTTAAAGCGCATCATTTACAATATAAATATTTCGAAGGTCCAATATGATATACATTCAATGTAAAATCCAAAATTAAAAACCATTTTTTATGCCAAAATAGTATTACAAAATAAATTAATACAGTCATAACATAGAGAAAAATCAGCAATATTCACAAGAAAAATTACTTGCATGTCTTAAACCTTCCTTTAGAAGAGTTATTTCCATTTATCAATGAACATGATTAATATCAATGCTCTCGCAAGTGGAAAAGATTATTTTTCAATTATTTCTCTTCAAACATTGATGTGTACGTGATTCCTTGTGCAACATACATTACAAACTCCTGTCGTAAAGCGTGTTCATACGTATTATAACAACGTGTCTGCATGCACCAGATTATTTACAGCTAAGTTTTATTCGACAACAAATTTGCAGTACACAAAACTAGATTTAAATGGAATATAAATATCACATAGGAAACTAGGAAAATACACTAAAACCGGAACAGACTTTTGTTCTGCTCTTTGCTGTAGCCGCATAAACAAAACATTGAAATAAAAAAGTTGCATTACAGCCATCACGCATTGACAAATTGATGGCGACTTTCATACCGAGTTCTCAGTGGAGCTAGCACTCTCTCTTTGTAATTCAGAATAGCATCGCGGGCCCCAGACCAAGCATGAGGTCCTTCGAGCCTGTATTGGTAGGGCAAGCAAGGACCCATCACACAAGCCCAGGACAATTTAGGATCCCTTAAGAACATTTTTCTGAAGTTTGGTTTTGCACCAATGAGCTTTGCAAGCTCATCCATGTAAGGAATTGCATAAACTTGCATGCAGTTTCTTGCACTGGAATGGAGAAGTTTCGTTTCCTTTTCCGTGTTCAAGGTAATGTCATTGATGATATCGCCCTTGTCAGGAAAAGGTATCTTGTTGTTCAGAACATTTGCAAACCACCTAGCTTGCATTTCACACACCGGGAAAAAGCCACCCAATACTTGAGTCATGCCAATTATGGCCATGGAGGGTACACTTAAATGAGGTGGAAAGACATGTTTGAATAAAGGAACATGATCCCCTATAACTTGGAATATTATATCATTTAAGAAAGGAACTTTCAACTGATAACCAGTGGCCATTATTACAACATCAACGTTTGTGACGTCATTTTCGCCTCGGAAAACAACGCCTTTCTCGGTGAAATGCTTGACAGCACCTTTCAGAATGATGTCCCCGCTCAAAACTTTGCTTCCCAGATGGTCATTGATAGTTGGACGCTTCGTCATGAACCTGTGCGCTGGTTTCAGTTGATAAGTATTGTGATTAAAGTTTTTGTTCACTTGTTTTTCCATGTACCAAAATACAAGTCTACGGGGAAGTTTTCGGAATGCTGTGTTAACGATACGCCGATTGTAGTTCAAATCAGCAGGGAGACCCTTCGGTCCAGGCCTCTGCACAACCCATGTCCCTTGCCTTGAGCTTAAATATACCTGAAAGAAAACCCCAAGTTAGAAAAAAATAAAACAATTTCAATCCTTGATTATGGAATTGAATTGTCATTAATAACACAATATGAGAATACTATTTTATTTGATAGAGAAGGTTTTCTAAAATTAGTCAAATTACAAACATAATGAGCAAACAACAACAATTAAACTTGTGTTTAATTGTTGTTTGTCAACTGTTTTCAGATGAAATAATTCACGCCTTTTCTCAACTTATTTGAATATTGAGCAAACAAAGTATAATTGATAGGATATATTAGATATAAACTATAATAATTACATTACATAACTACAAACATAACATAATTACATTACAGAGCTATACCTCCATCATGTCTTATTTTTATACTGGATTAAGTGCTAAACAATTGCCCAAACTAAAGACAAAATAATTCAGCAATATACAAACATTTTTATGTAAATGATAATTTCGTATTATTTACGTAACAAATGATCTTTAAAGAAAGATGCTAATTTTTAATATTATATGGGAACATAAACGTAGTCTTAGTAGATCTAAAATCTTGCATGGCAATATGTAACCAATTTTCAATCACCAATGAGAATCTTTATTTGTGGTGCAATGTTTTAATTAAATAAGATGAAAAATATTCATTTCAATGTTGGATTGAAAATGAAGCAGGATTTGATCTACCACGTCGGAAAGAATCAAATTCTTGACATCGGAAGTATTAATTTGCATTTTGCGTCATCAGAACATTTCACTGTGGCTCTTTCGGATGTTCCTCAAAAACCGATTAATTTCAGCACAAACAGGAATTAATAATTAAACCCACAAGATTAATTCTTTAAATTAAATGACCTTAGATTTATCGAATATATTTCAATCTATATTAGAATTTAAATACCTGAGGTATTCAAGTGCGTCCACAAGAAATCTACAATATCTACAGATGATTTAAATGCAGCTTGCAATATCAAAAATTTTATAATTGGATGCAAGTCAGACTTGCTATTGTAGGCGAAAGGATTATAAAGAGTGCAGGCAGTAAGTAAGTAAGTAATATTATATAATTATTAAAAGGTAATGTTGACGCAATGTAAAAGTCTTAAAAGGTGTATTTTGCAGCGTACACAAAAACTTCCTTTCCGATACAGAAACATGATATTGATTGTAGGTAATCATCGTTATTCACTGATGTTGATGACAGGTTAGGGAAAGGAGGTGATATAGATTTTCTGAAAGCTACCATGGAGGCCAAATATCATCGTGTTTATTTCACTTTTTAAAGTTAAATATGACAAAGTAGGGTGAAAAAAAGTACTTTTCTTTGAGCATCATTTACTTTGACTGTGCCACTGTTTTTTAACCACAGGTGACCCATACAAATAGCGAGATATAATTACATCAATAGAAATCCTGCGTTCATCAACAGTGCCTCATGAAAAACACGCGTAATTGCTTAAAACTCCCGTGTCTGCACTATGGAAAAAGTAAAACGGAAATCATCATGTCCAGTTTTGACCAATGAGTTAAAGAGAACATAATTGAATATGCTTTTAATACGTGTAAAATCTGAATTGGGGAGTTAGAAATTTTTGGAAGTTTTCGAACTACCATAGACTACCGATTTTCGCGTAGTTGATGGTCAAACATTATTTCCTGAATTCTGATCAATGATTTCACTCCCCGTAATACCATAAAAAATTATAAGTGAATACTTATAAAATAATTTCTTTGTGTTCACTTTCAAAATCCTTTTGCTTTCATACATGTTCTTGCACCAAGTATTATTATTGCTCAATTCAAGTATAATATTTTATAAGCAACAATTTCTTTTAACAAATTTTGGATAGTGAGAAATCGAGGCATCATTCAAACAAAATTAACTGTTTTCTTAGAAGCTTTGGCAATCAGTCTGTTAAGGCTCTTTTTAACAAATGATCTGGAATGTAACAAGAAATTTGCAATATCTTTATTTTTAATACAAATATAATAATAAAAATAAATAATAAAAAGGTAGCAATAAAAATAACATAAGAGTATAGGCAAGTAGGAAATATTTTCTCTTTGGTAAAATTAAATAATTGTTTTAGGCTGATGCATAATAAAACAACGCCACAACATTGATTGGTTGGTTGGTTGGTTGACTCTTTTCACACATTTTGAAACATGCTTTGAAAAAAAAAACATGTTTTGGGGAAAAAACGTGTAAAGAGAAAACAACTTAACCGCTACAATATTTTGGATTAACACAGAGCATTTATTTTTTCAATTCTTTTCTTTCTTGTTTTTGCCGAACCAAGAGTTTAAATAAGAATTTCAATGCTATAAAATAATGAAACATTTATTTTACATTTCAGAAAATAAAAATACCAGACGAAAAAAACTTTCGAAAAAAGTTAATTCTATTGAAAAAATAAAGTTAAATTAGAAATGTTAAGATTGTTAATTAAATATTTAAATTTAGATATCGAAGGAAACATTCGATATTACGTTGATTAATCAATACTTAAAACGTAATAAATAGAAAGAAAATTAGTGGGAAACATTAACTCACTTGTTCTGCAACTGACGATAAATAAACTGCTGCATCAGCACCAGAATTTCCAGCTCCTACTACAAGAACTGTTTGATCTTTGAAAGGTTCTGCACTCTTTATGCTGTGAGTATGTACAACTTTGCCCTTGAATGTATCCAAGGAAGTGAAGCTAGGTATCCTTGGGAAGCCATAGCGTCCGATACAGACAGCCACGCCGTCAAAAACCTCAACTAAAATTCTGTTTTTAGCATTGTCCTTGATAGTTACTTCCCAGCGTCCTGTCCTATAGTTATCAGCTGTAGGCAAGATTCTTGTGACTTCGTGTCTGTATTTTATGTGACGTAGAAGGTCGTAAGTTTCCGCATATTTCTCGAGATATTTTAGAACGTATTTATGCGACATAAAATTGGGGAAAGACCTTGGTGGCGGGAAGTCGCTGAACGCCATAAGCTCCTTGCTGACATTTGCTACTGTGCTTTTCATAATTGAAGCCACCCCTTCCATTTCTTCTTCCCGGTACTTCCATAGTCCTCCTAGATCATCAGTCTTCTCATAGCACACTACATAAAAACCTTCTTCCTTCAGGCTCTTTATTGTAGTTAACCCACTTGCACCAGCGCCAATGACGGCAACAAGCTTAGCTTGGCTCATTTCTTCCAACATTTATGGGCTTGGAAAGGAACAATCACACAGAAACATCTGAAATAGAAAAGGGAAATATTAAAACATGTTTAAGGAGATAATTTTCAACACCATCGAACAAAACAAAAGTATTTAGGATCTCATATGATAAATTGAATTCAAAAACTTTGGCTATAATATACTTTTGTTATTAATAAGAAATATCTCAAAGTCTTTGGCTTTAATATGCTTTGTTTTGATCTGTTTGTAATTTAGGAGAGTCTGGAAGTTTAAAAAATTATGATACTATTGTATTATATCTAATGATGATAGATTAACACTAGAACGCCCAATGTTAATATGTATACTCAATTTTATCACGAGTTTTTGATCATCATGGCTTTTATTATAACTTTTGGCTTAGTTTGTGTAATAAAAGAATATAATTTAACAAAAAAACATTTAATATACTTGCAGTGTTTTTCAAGTAATTCTTACAAAAGTACAACTGATAATGATTGCGTCTTGATTACATTTACCAGCTAGAACATTTTAGTTCTAAACTGAATCGCAATAAAAATAAAATAGATCCCATCATAACGGCTGCAGAACACTTTGGATCAATTTATATAATTTCACATGAAAAATGTAATTCCAATTTTTCCAGGAAATATCTAAAAGCGATATATAAAGGAATGTAAATATATATTGATGTCCATCATTGCATAGATGATCCATAAAATATTTTAAACTTTTAAATTGCCAAAGCCGTATTTTTGACGGTCTGGTTATAAATAGATATAGGTCATACTGAATATGGAAGTTAAAATGGCTGGGTGGAAATTGAATATGCAACTGTTCTTATATTTCATTAAAAGTCGTCATAAAGTTCTTGAACAATACATAAATTATATAAAAATTTTAAGCACGAAATTTGAAAATCGTTAAATCGACGGTCTTGGTAGTTCTAATGTTAAACAACAGTATTACTAAAACATTTATCACAATCTGAATTTTATAGGACTTTCAAATAAAATTAAACAATTTATGAATGAAATATCCTACAAAATTCACTATTGTGGAAGCAATCGGGTAAAATTTAGAATTCTACTGTCAATAATACAAAGATGTACATAAAATATTTTAAACTTTTAATATAACAGAGCATTTAAAACCACATCGTTCTCAAATATGCAAGCAAAAATCCTGTAATGAATATAAAGCATTTGGTTATCTCGAACCGTTTTCTAGATGTTGATGTTAATGTTACACAAGCACGACAGTTATCACTGGTTAAATTAGACAAAATCTCACAGACATGAATTATTGTTTTCATAAAAATGAATGAATGAATCAATAAAAGTAATGGATAATTTCATGCGATTGTTTATAGGTCGAGATTTGAAACTTAGCTTTAAGAACAATTGGATTTATCCTTTTTATTTTGGAAATAATAAAGGGGGGAGTAGATATTCAGCAAAATATGGTGTACCGAAGCCAAACTACAAATTGGAAAACCAAAACTTTCTTTTTAGCATGTCTTTGATAAAAAGAAAATATAAAAACAAGGTTTCTACCCTTTTATTATTTATTTACCCTCGAGTACAAAGGTCGAGCAAATCAGAGTGAAATCACATGGAACTGATGCAACAAAAAGTTTTTTTCCCAATAAAGTTCTTTTTCAAAGAGTTATCATGGAATATCTACGCAGCTGAAATAGATTAAGTATGTACTTAAATGAATACTCGACAGGTTGCTCGGAGTCTAAATAATACGGGATTGTTATATCGGTTTTTTCAAATCTTATCAGTAGTCGAGGACTTTGAAGCGCATCTACATAGAAGTTCCAATATTATCTATCAGGGTCTTTCAGTTTTTCAAACAAAAATTTAGTATTTGAAAACCGTCGTTCTGTATTTGGAACTCTCATACTACTCATTCATGATTTGTATTTAAAATTAAGTATTAAAAGTAACATTAATAAGAAAGCTATTAAGATTCAGCATCTTCTTTACTTTTCACTTGAAATTAACGTAACTTCAATTATTTATATTATTATCAGTAAAAGAATATTATTAATTATCAAAAAAAGTGCAGAACAATTCGAAATTTATTTCTTTTCTGTGTACGAGTTCAGATTTTCTATGAGCAGCCGTAGTGCACGCAATTAATCTCGATTCAAACTTTTAAATGGAAAACTTAGAATAGAAGATAAGCCGATTGATTAATTTGTCAGATGGCATTCAACTTTCCAGATTTTCACACCACACATTAAAGCAAAGACATTACACTCATATTGACGGATTCAACGTGTGCCAAATACACATACCAAGCGATTAATTGCTATAAAATTGAGTCTGAAAGCTTACGAATAAATAGTAAATGGAATAAAATTGATCCTAGTTTTAAATTTACAACAGAAAAATGATGTTCCGATATCCTTTAATCGAAAATAATTTCCGGAAAACTAATGGCTTTAAATGTTTCGTCTATGAAAGTCTTTCAAAGAAATTGTCTTGCTGTTTTAATAAAAAAGAAAATTTATAACAAAAGAATTAAGCGCTCAATTCGTTGATATTAAATTATTCAAAAGAATATTTATGTTTGCACGAACAACTAGGACAATATAAAGTTAAAAAATAAAGCGGGGACTTTTTGAATCATTTAAGAAAATGCTGAATCATAACCAAGATGTTTGTTAAACTAGACAACACAGAAGTTCAATCCAGCTCTTTTCTAATACAACTCATTTCGTCGTGACAGTTGGAAAAAATTCGGGTATTGTACGCTTACAACACGAAAACAAAAAACAGTTTCATCCATCAGTGAGTACAAACAATAGAAAAGTTGTGTATTAAAAAATTCATGAATTTTGCATGCATCAGTCGAAATGTCCCCGTTACTTAAATGTCAGCTTCTGGAATAGAAAAGCCCAAACGGTTTGCCCATCCGCTTATATTTACAACTTTACAGTAAAAGAAGTAAAAAATCGTCACTATCCAATTTCAAACAACATAAAACAAACAATGAAGTTAAAATATGACAGATGTTAAAAATTACATAATATAAGGGATTCAACGGTTGGCATATTTTATGTGTGAACATCTGCACTTGAATGGCATCGAGAAAGAGCAAACGATTTTGATCTCGGTTTTGAGAGAGTGCAATTTTCGTTTCTTCGTAATTTACAGAAGTTATACATTCTTGTTTTGCTCTCTCTTACTATAGCTAAAAATTAACATAATGTTATTAGATTTTATTAATGCAAAAGAAATGTTACCCTAGAAGAAACGGTACAATTTTGCCAGAGTATTCAATTTATTCAACGCGCTTTCACTAAAAAACGTACAGAAGAAGTTCACGTTTTTTAAATTTGTGATAGCTATTTAATAAAAGCGATTCATAATTGTTTAGATAATATTTAATTTATATTTTATTTTCAGAATTCTTTCAAGTAGCATAGCAAGATCGTGTTTTCTCGAAACGTATATTTTGTACTAGTAGTTATTTTCAACAATGTCTCATAACAGATCTAGATATTTTCTATAAAATTCGATCTTCCTTTTGAAAGTCACTACAATAAAGCTTAGAAAACATGTATTGGGTTGTTTGAATTTAACAGAAGGTTAGAGAGAGCTTTTTTTGAAAAGATTTTTTCCCCTTCTTTTTGTTGACATTTGATTTGTATGACTTCTAAGAAACCCAACTTTTGCTTTGTCGTTTGAAGAATGGTAAAATTCGTTCTGTTACTTTTATTTGAGATTCCGAATATAGTGGAAATACAGTTTCTTACAGAACATTTTTGTTAATTTTGTAGTTAGTCATTAAACAATGGCTATACATTAAAGTAAAATCACTAAATTATTAAATGTGCTGCTGTATTGACTGCGTTTGACGATATAAGCACTAAATTTGAACGGATTAAAGCAAAAAGAAGACATTCTACATAGGAAAATAGGGTAGCCACCGAAAACATCTTATAAAAAATAATTGTCCCAAGATATGGAAAAATGTAATACTTTGTGTGTCAGACTGGTCTAAGGATGGCGTTTGCACAGCTATTGAATCAGCATTTAAGACATTAAAATTTATATTTTACTCAACACAATGATTTTGCTTACATTTTTCAGAAAGCATGAAACAAAAAAGTTTTAAGTTGATACCCAGGTATTATTCGCACAAACGCGCTAAAATTTCTTTGCTCTAATTTTACAAAATCAAAACTTCAGTTTGAAATCAATGAGTTACTACGGTTTACAGAACCAAATGCATTAAAAAAAATTAGTTTTTATTTCCTAACGCGAAATTTTTCCTAGAGATAACCTTTACTTATAAAGGATTGCTTGACCAGCCTTGAACCACAGCCATCAAAGACGGTGCAGAACAATGGAAAAGGAACATAACATGGAAACATACCATAAACAGTTCAAAGGAATAAATGCTCGCAATTAAAGCGCTCTGCTTAACGCGCAGAACTGGACAATCCACATAACTGTTACAGGTTTGGAGGCATGGAATTTATTTTTTACTGGACGATTCTATACCTTTTGACACATGTCATGGATCTTCAGACAAAAGGTCGAATGTCAGATGTGATTGTCTGATGAATGGAGAAACGGAGGAAAGGGAACTGAAGCATTGCAGTAAAGTTGTGATGCCTTATATAAAGACGAGAATGCAGTAACAGTCCAGTATAGCTCAAAAATGCTAATTTCCTAGAAATGTATTTTTACTAATCCTGCAACATATGCTTTAACTGAAATGACTATAGTACGGGAAAGTTTTATTTCCATTTTGATGAGAAGTATATTGACTTTTTATCAAAATGTAAATTTATCGATTGTCTTTTTACTTATGCTTGTATGTTCCCAAAAGAGGATAAAATGTCAAAATAAAAACGAACCATGTTGGAAAATAATCATATTCCACTTTTCTATTGACGTTTTAAATATTAGTTGATCATTATGTGAGCCAAAAATTAAAATAATTTGAAATTAAAGTACTATGCGACTTATCGACAATACTTAATTATAATTTTATATTTTAAAAGCCTATGAAAATGAAAAGAAATTACAATAGCTTCGTTTGTTAGCCGAAAATGGTTGAAACGACTGTTTAGATAAAAAGGCATAAGTGCATACAGATGTTAAGGAAAGAAAAAGTACTTTAAAGTGCACTTATAGGTATTAGAGACACTAATGCTCCTATGAGATTTGAAAAAATATGCTTATCATTATTAGCAGACAAAGAAAAAGAATACATGATAGTAAGTCATTCAAATGAAAAATTTAAGCAATTGTTTAACAATGGAAACTCTTTTCCCAAATCACACATTTAGATGCAATGGTAAATACAAGTGTAAAATAAACTAAAGTTCCCCTAAACTTTCAAAATACTAATGTAAATACTTTTCAAATTTCACTGAGGAAAAGTCTATAAAACTTGAAAATAACATTAAAGAAAAGTTATTCTACAGGAATTGAAATATGTACCTTTCATTCATATACTTAGTTTTAAAAATAAAAAAAGAAAGGATCTTTTATTAATTTCGTGCAAATACAGAAACTTTAGTATCTTATTGTGATAAAGTTAGAAATACAAAAGCTGAAGACACTAAGAGCCTGCGGTCATATTTTTTTCTCAGAAGTTAAGAGGTCATAAAAGTGCGCAATTATAGGTCATTTGACATGCTTTAAGACTTCTGACAAATGCCTTGTGTTTCAAGACAGTAGAACTTTTGTGCGAGTACGAGATTAAGAAGATGGAATTTTACAACCTTCAAGAAATGGGCACGATAACCTTAATTGATAGACAGGTAAATTTATCAGCTAACATGGATTGTCCATAATGTTTATATTTATCACGGGGGAAAAAAGCATGATTCCCGAATTAAATATAGTTTGCCATTATCGGAGAAAATCAAATATTTAGTGTTTATGCTTCAAAACGAAAGGAAAAATTTTCTCTCAAAGTATACATAGACACCATATCATCGCTTAATAAATAAGGGAATTTGCTGATATTTATTGAAAAGGTAAAAACAGAGAACTGCAATAATAGAAATTACAAAAATTGGGTTTCAAACAATTGGAGTGCAAGAAGGAAAAATTTAATGTATTGTACAAATAGAACGTTATCTTAAACATTGGCAGGAATAAATAACAAAAGTGACGTTATTTTAGCAGTGTCGAAGAAGAATAATGCAATAACAAGACATTTTGCAGTAACTTAAGTATTACAGTCGTAAATACATCCAATATCAAAATTTCATATATAGATATAAAAATATATAGTTGAAATAATATTTATAAATATCCACATTTTCATCAGAACAAAAAAATTACTAAGCAACAAAAAATGTCAGCTACGCGTGAAATTTTTTTCAACAAATTACAAACCAAAAATAAAGAAGACAAATCTAAAATTATGTTATTGCACACTTTTGTTTAACTTAATTCATGTTTGTAAAGATGGAATTTAGAATGAATCTTTAATTCAATTCCTGATATTCTAGAGTTTTGAAATGTTCTACACCTGTGTGTTCTCGATGAAATACAATATTTTAATATTTTCTGGATTGAATTATGAATTAATATGATTAAATTTTCATTTCCTTAATAGTGACGCTTACTGATAGGGAATTTCAAAAAATTCCTTTCGAAATTCTGTAATTTTATAATAATAAATGAGAAAAATATTAATGATTTTTGTCTTTTAATTCGTTAATAATGGTTCATTTTAGAAACTGTTTTAATTAAATTTATTATAAATGCAATTTAATGTAATTAATGCTTTATTCTACATGAAAACAGGATTAAACTAAAAATTTTTTAACGTGCTGATGTTTACTCCAATTCTTGTCACTAGGCTTTTAAACGATCATTTTATGGCGAAGTCTAGGAACTTAAATAGTTTAATCCTTTCATCCCTAATGACCGTCCTATGTAATATTAAGGATCAAATTTTGGCGGTTCATTTGTTTACAAAAAGCATTTTAAAAGACTTGAAAGCTAAAGTGATTGGGGGACAAAAGGATTATGTGCTATTACTTACATTTGTGCAAATGGAGAAAAATTTATAGAAACCAATTACTTTTAACAAAATAATCCATTAGTGAAAATTGCTTGTCAACATATTTTAAAAATTAGATTAAAAATACCGGTTGAAAGCCGAGTTTTCAACAGCAAATATAAATAACAGACAACATCTCCCACGACACATCATTTTATAATTACAAATTAGAAGGGATCAGTATGAACAATTATATTAGTAAATTTATAATATGCAAGAGAAGCATACATCGTTCAAGCGATTGTCATATTTCTTTAAAATCTTTTTATTCATGCACATTTGATTCCAAATAAAATTTCAAATTATAAATGAAAGCCATTATTATAAGCCCATGCCGATCCACAAAATGTATAACTTCTTCAATCGCTTTCCTCATGGTTTGATACTATGGTTTACGACAGATATTTACTCTTTAATATAAAATAAGGTGTTTATCTCGTGCATTTTATTATAGAATTTTTAATTTTTAAATCGACAATTAAGTAAACGTAAAAATTGATTTAAGGGGACAGTGGACTTAGAATTAAGCAAAAATGAACGAAAACGTGCAATTTTATTTTTAATAGTGTTATTGAAATGTATTGTTCAATAAAATAAATATTTGAAGGGTTAAGAAGAAAAAACGAACATCTTAATGATTTCTCAAAATGATATTGCAATTAGATTTAAATACCTTTGAAATGTCCCAAATGTCTTAAATTTTGAAGAACTTAAATGAAATTGATAATAAAAATTTCGGTCAAACAATAGAAGAAATTAAGGTATATATTTTATGTTTCGAGTTTTTTTAGATAGTTAAAAGTCAATTTTAATTCAGAAAAACTTAAAATTTCTATGAAAATCCAGTAAGTGCATAAAAATAATTCTAGAAAATTAGCATTTAATTGGAATTACAAAATGATACAGTTTTGTTTCAAATAAATTTACATTGAATAATAAGAAAAAAGTTATAAATTAAGTCGCCTGGAATATTTTGAAACTTTTAAAATTATATACCTTTTAAATTTCTTAAAAATAATATATTCCGTTTTAAAATACTGTTTTAAGAAATTTGACGAATTACATTTTAATACATATGCATAAAAAATTTCATAACCCTAAGTAATTAAAAGTGTCTAATAAAAAGAGTCCACTGTCTCCTTAAAAGGCTTGAATAGGCTCAAGAATTCCACGTGTTCTTTAATTAGCACTTCTTGTGGATTGAAACAGCAACAGAAGCCCACAAGAAAATGTCATCTAAATGGCAACAGTTATTTATTAAAAATTCGTACATCAAGAGGTTAAACTAACTAGTTTCAAATTAGTTTTAATATATGAAAAACATTTTTTGAGGGAAGAAACTATAAACAAAAATGTTTGGCTCATGCATTAATCAAAAGAAATTTTAAAAAAAATCAAATTAGGAATTAAAAAAAAAGTTAGAAAAGCATTTCATTATCTCAGGTGAATAAAGTGAAAATACCTATTATTTTAGACAAGGCAAAGATGAATCATTTCTCGCCCCAAAACCACCGATGAGTCAGAGTTACTGAATACTTAGATCTGCACATTAATGACAGAAATATCGACGCCGCGATTTATTTTGCCGAATATAATGACAGAAAAAAGTGTCATTCGAGAGTAATGATAGTGTCTCACGTGTTCCGAGAACACATGATCACTTTTTCTTATCAGTTCAGAAGGAAAAAAATACCGTTGCGTGAGGAAAAATGATTGGATTTTATTAAAAAGTCGAGAACACACTCTAGTATTTATCCTTAAAACTAAATTATGATGCAAACAATCTGCAATTCATCTAATTTATATTAGTCAAATACATTCGTAGTTTACCAAATTAGGGATTTGCAATTGAACAGGATTCTTTTAAATTCTCTACTCGAACTTTTTTTTAAAGCGGAAAAATATATCGCACTCCCAATTTCGTTCTAAGAATTTCGTTACGATCGCAAATTAAGAAACCAATAAAGAAAATTATGGATTGATTAAAAACAGATAAAAAGGGAATTGAGGATTTTTTTTTTAATTTTCTAAACCATTTTTTGGTTACAGATATTGAGAAATTAAAAAAAAATAATGTGAAACATTTCGAAATTTTTTTGGCGAGAGTTATTAATAACAGAATTAGATGAAAAAGTGTTTTAACTTTATTAGGATATCACTAATTCGAAAATTTGACCATTTCAATTAAGAATTTGAAATATTTATAAAAAAAAGCATTTTAATTATATCGCATTTCTTTAGACAATAAAATAATACAAAAATAAATACATGTCACTCCCTTTGTTTTTATTCACTTTAAGCAAAAAGTAAAGTGATTTAATGACATTAGACAACTAATTATGGTGACAACTTTTCATAAATATCAAGCTGTAGTTACTCAGATTGCCAGTAAACCGTCACCATTGCAATTAGATGTGCATGTATACATCGGTATGGATTTGGAACTCAAAATTTTCCTGCTTGATGTTAAAATAATTCACAAATTGATGTCAATCTCTGATAGACCACAATAAAATACACGCGACATCATAATAAATTCTTTACTAGAAGTGATTGTGTTATACATAAGAATATCAGAAGGCTATGTTCGAAAGATCCAACATGTATGTGAAGCTGTTACACATTAAATCTAACGTAAAAGATACACATTCTTATCATTGGTGCTCAGATGTTGTACCCCGTCATCTGACCACTGTTCAAAAATAAAACTTCATCCCGAAATAAACCTCGCGTATCAAAACAGGGATTTAAATAACTAAAGTATTGAATAAATGTCTTAAAATTCATTTTTATTTTGAAAGATTATTACAGAAATGAATATCTAATAACCATCACATATATTAAGAAAATTACAATGTTTAAAAGTTATTTTCTTGAAAGGAGGTCACTGTTGTAGTTTCCGGAATGCAGAATTAAGTTTTATGCGGTTTAAAATATAAAATTTGTTACTTTAATTTGTAACAGATTGAAAACAATAAGGTGATGAAATGCAATACATGGACCATCTTATGGCAAAGACATGATAGATGAATCATCATTTCAAACATTTCGTATTCACATTTCTAGCATAAAGGAGAAGAAGCATTAAAAATGTATTTTCAAGGGGGAAAAGTCATTCGAAATATGTAAGGGTAATAATCTCGCCATTTTATAACCATTGGAATGTTAAGTGATATAATCTTCGACAGACAATAATTAGAGATGAAGATAACAATGACAGAGAAGCAGAAAATTAATATAACAATGGACTGATAAGACAAATTGCTCTCGGTCACTGCATATGACAGTTTATGAAGAATGATAAACCTATTATATGTTAACGTATTCACATAGATTCGTCAGACAGTGGCAAGAAAATAGCATTCACATGCTTACTAATGCATTATTTATTGTTGGATTACAAGAGCAATGTCCTATAACGGAGATTTTAACATTTTAAATATCCTATTCCAGAATCTCGCACTTATTATCAAGGACATCTCAATACTAAGAAAAACTTGTTTGGTTAACTGGTATAAGTAATGTAACGGCAATAATATTCAACTGCAACCTATCCACATCCATTCCTCGGCTGTTCTGAAAATATACCACAAACACGAAACACAATACAGATAAACGAAACGTTAAATATTAAAAAAAACTTAGTTTCATTTTTATATGTTAATATTTCATGAAATACTTAATAGTTTCTGAATTATTTTCTGCCGACCGTGAACTAATTTCTGATCCCAAGGAAGAGTCTAGGCCTCGGGATCAGAAAAACATGTGTTTGAGCTCAGATCTGTCAATCGGCAAAGATTGTTTATGCATTCGACGAAGATCGTCTATAAGTAACCGTAGAGAAAATTTACCCTAAATAACTAGTATATTCGTCTTAACTCTTTGAGAAACACGATTTTAAGGAAAATAAAATCCTAAGTTACACAATTTTTTAAACATATTAATGTAAAATTGTCGAAAAAACCCCCCAAAAAACATTAATTTCGATCATTTAACATAAAACATTACTGAAAATAAATAAACAATAAAAAAACTAATAATGTTCTTTTAAGTCCTTTTTTAGAGGATGGGACATACGTAAACCCACAACTTCACAGCTTCAAAATTAGTATAAAACAGCATGTTCTTTTATAATAAAACAATTTATTCATTCGTCATAGAACAACACATATAATCATGAACGACAAAAATCCATTAATCACACAATTCGTCAACCTTAATCACAGCAGTACACACAGCTTACCGATGCGTTTTGATTTGTATAAGTTTTCACTCACTTACGCATTTTCCATTGGTGTATAGTATTGCTAATTAAATGAAAAATTTGAAATAAAATATAAAACTATATGTATGAGTAACTTCAACTTTTCGAGGAGGGTTAAAATATATTCTAGTATGCATTGAAAAGCCAAGCAAAAGGTGGGACAGATTTTAACCCACCCAGTGCCAAAAAGTTAGACTACCGATCCCTGACAGTTTTGCGATGTTCCCGTTCGCTCACACCACCTTTTTCATAGTACTTACCTAACTATAAAAATTAGTTATCCGAAAGTGATAAGTACAGTTGTACAATTGGTAATTCTCGAGATATGTTGTAATCGTTATCTGATAGTCGAATGTTCCGTCGTCGTTACGTTAATACCATAATCGGCCAACTCAGCATTTTTGAATTTTTCCATGCATTTTACTACCATTATATACAGTTTGAATTCGCGAAAACATCAAAGAAACTCAAAATTAGTAATTTTTGTTCATCTAATAAATGCAGAATGACAAAGAACATATGCAGCAGCTGCAGCAAGGCTATTGTAGAGAGAACACTTTTAATCTTTTGCACTCAGAGAAGTAATTCAATGCATAATTACTCACTGAATACAAGGACTTGTTCACTGTTCCGAAAAATAAATACAAATAATTATTTTAAGCTGAACTTCACCGAAAAAAATTAATCTTTATTTTCTTAACATTCTGTAGATATTTTTAATAATCAAAATAAATAAAACGTCAAAATAATGCATTGTCCTGAATGGTGGAGAAATTCGAATGCAAAGGGTTAACATCAGCCAAGAGTGCAAAAGCTAATTTTTAACATTTATATTTTTAATTAAAATATTATATTTCTTTTGTTGTACTAATTTGTTTGAAATAAATAAAAGAAATATACTTGATTTTAATTCGTAGTCTATGATTAGAATGATTAGTTGAAGAGTAACAATGATTTAAATTTAGTCAACAAGGGTTAAATCAGCAGGTTTAACCCTTTGCCCTCAGATTACTCATCTCGGGCACCTTCAAAACGGTGCATCATTTTGAAGTTTTTATTTTATTTATTTATTTTGATTATTAAAAATACCTACAGAATAGCAAGAAGATGTAGATTAATTTTTCGGGAAAATTCAATTTAAAAATCCTACGTATCTATTTTTCCGAGCAATAAACAAATCTTTGTATTAAGTGAATTATGCATCGAATTACTTTTCTGAGTGCAAAGGGTTAAATTTTCATCTAGTGTGAAAAATTTGAAGGGGGGGGGATAACGATACGAGGTATCGCCCTCTTCATTCGAGGTTTGAATTTGCGAAATCCGTCCCAAAATAAACCCTTGTGTAACTTCAAAAAGCAAACATTAACAGAGCTAAATTAACTTGACTACTAATGTTTAGCATTTTAAATGAAGGACACGTTGTTTAATGTTTCCGTGATCCAAACATTCATGAACGCGATCCATTTGGAGAAAGGAAGCTTATTGTAAAAAAATCCTTGCTCTAGAGTGAAGAACAACACTATCATTCTTCGGAATCTTCTCTTAAAGGAAGACCATTGGAACTTAAGAGAGATGATATAATCTTCGCTAGACAGTAATTAGAGATGAATGAGATAAGGATGACAAAGAAAGAGAAAACAATCACGGCGGCACAATTTAGAAATTTCTCATCTTGATCGATAAACCATATTTTGTTTAAAATTTCTGTTGACAATAAAATACCAGAGAAACAAATTACTCATGTTCTCTTGAAAGAAATGTAGGAGAGAAAATTACATACACAAAAAATTATTTTGTTTCAAGAACTGCAACTGGAAATGCAAAAACTAAGCTCCGCATATAATGCTGTGCTTATCATTTTATTATATTCAAAAAGAAATCACTTATCTACGGGAAACTAAACGAAAGAAGATGCTTAGCCGATAATTCTTTGTTAAAAGTACTTCCTTGCAAAGATATTTAAATTAAATCTCAGAGGCAAACTGAACAAACTACATTTGGAGATGACAGCCTTGAGACGAGTTGCTTCTAGTTTTAAATATAAAATTTTCCCCAGAAACAGGATATATTATTCTTACAGAAGAGAATGCATTAACAAAAGATAATAAATCAGAAACCGCTATAGTTGCATAAATGAAAGTTTCTATGGTAACTATAGAAACTCTTATAGCCGCTATAATTGCAAAACTAGAGGAATGTAGTTCAAAATTACAAAATATTATAGTCGAAATTTTACAGAAACTTTAATAAATATTTTTATTATTATCCAATAAATATTTAGAGGGGGTATATTCCACGTAATCAGCTATTGTCATCATTGGGAAACTAAGGAAAATTTAACCCTTTGCATCCAGATGTCTCGCCACTGACACCATTCAAGACAATGTTTTATTTTGACGATTCATTTAATTTTTAATTTTGATAGTGAAAAATGCCTACAGAGTGGCAAGAAGATGTAGATTAATTTTTCCGATGTAGAAAATTCAACTCAAAACTATCATATATTTATTTTTCGGAGCAAAAAACATCTTTGCATTAGGTGAATAATTATGCGTCGAATTGCATTCTCGAGTGCAACGGGTTAAAATGATGCTGAGCTCCGGAGTTTTGAAAAGATTCCCTCAAAAAAAATATCTAACAGGAACTAAACATTTATTTTATTCTTCCAAGTTAGCTGACTAGGAGCCAATTCACACAGTCGGATAGTGAGCTGTTTCCAGGATCAAATAAGCTACATCCGCTATTTGTTTTCGAATCGGACTGAAGCGCCAATTGGCATCCGCTGTTCGCAGAGCTGAAGAGGTTCACATTATTCGCCAAGATGGGAAAATAAGTCAATCCTATGAGAAGTGTTGTAATAATATTTTTCTAAAAAAGAAACTGGATATATTTATGGTTCGTTCTTAAAACTACTGAATTGTTTGTATCCGTGGAAATAGATGTATTTAAACGCAATAATTAACAGACGAACCCCAAGCGGTGTCATTTTAAAAAGTAAGGCAATCAAAAAGTACTTACTGTATCGGCTTGATCCATATTTTAAAATTTTTATTAACCATTTGTTTAAAAAGAAATGAAATCTCTAATGAGTAAATAAGATGAAAATACAATAAATGTTATTTTTTATCCATATAACTACATGTAGGAGACGTAAGCTTGGATCGCTCGTCTTAATATCGCGTCGAATTCGTGTATTTTGAGGGAAGAGACTGCATGGAATAGGATTGAAAAGATAACTTATATTTCAATAAAAACGCAATTTTTGAAAAAAAAATTGACAAAAAAAATATATCAATAGAAGTAAAAATTCTTTAAATGTTTCACACTCGCTAATTTGTCCATTACTTCAGTGATAGATCATGTTTGCGTTATTGTTATTGATAAAAATAATATACTTAAATAAAAAGTGAATTTCAGAGTATTTCCTGGTAATAGTTTAAAGCTAGTTTACATTACTAATTTAACCCTTTGCACTCGAAAAAGTAATTCGATGCATAGTTACTCTCCCTAATACCTACATTGTTTAGTGCTTCAAAAAATGTATATTTGTTCTAAGTTGAATTTCCCCTAAAAAGTAATCTACATCTTCTTATAACTATGTAGGCATTTTTAACAATATAATTTAAAAAAATAAATAAAACGTCAAAATGATGCACCATCTTGAATGGTGAGTGAGAGTCATTATCCGGGAGCAAAGGGTTAAAAAATTTGCGAAGTTTCAATAATATTAAGCGTTTTGGCCGACTTATCAACGCAAACTTTGGAGTATTAGGTCCGAATCCGAGACGGAATTGGGTTGGATCCATCAGTGTTGATCTCCTTATAGGTCACTATCTACAACAAAATGCCATTTATCGATCTAAAATTCCTTCTACAAACATTGAAATATCTTCAAATAGTTGTATAACAACTTCGTTGAAAAAGTAAAGATATTTTAATTCATTCAAAAAGATAAAAAATTGCTATATTCGAAGAAACTCGATTGCAAAAAGGTCAGGTTTGCGTGGTTGAATGGCTCAATCGTTTACAGTTGCTCGCTGCTACGTGATAAGAAAGCCAAACGATCCCAAACCAAGTTTACGAGTCAGTGGAAAATAAAAGCAAATATTCAGCAATCCTGAATCGAGTACTTCCTTTTACCCTTGACCACATTCGAATTGTTTTCATGATCACATGAAAAAAAAATTATATGAATGAAGGACAGGAAGGAAAACTGGAAACATCAAAAACCAGACCCAGTTCATAGCTTTTAAAACCATATTTTATATTCCCATGACTCAGCGAAGTGTCTGACTCATTGCGTGCTATCTGACTTGAGTCAAATGTTGAACCACTGCTTACCACATTTATTTTTTCTTTCTAGTAACATCCACTCGTCTGTGAAGCATTACGAAAAACTACGAAAATTTATATTATTGCAAGGTGAGAATAAAATATGGTTGATAATAAACGGCCGAATCGCATAATAGATAAGATGCAATATCTTTCATAAAAAGTTTTAAAATGTGTCGAAATCTTTATAATTTTCAGCTCAAAAAATGCGACGCTAACACTCATAAATAAGCGATTTCAAAACAAAAGCGAGTTTCGCAAGATTATTTAAATTAGCAAATTGGTTTGTAGAAGTGATGGTTTAAGTAAAATGATTTTTTTTTATGTAGGGAGAAAGTATTAGTAGCGAAAAAAGTAGTTGATGATATTTTGCAGTTCTATTGCTTTTTTTTTGGCGTCATATGTAGTGATCATTTTTTATACTTCCATAGTTGAACTCTGATTCCAAAAAGGTTAATCCTTGAGACAACTATTATGGCATAATCTGAAGGTGATTTCGAATCGTGCTAATGCTGCTATAGGCATTCCTGATGTTTTGCAACGAGGTGTAAAATATAACACTTAAGTTCTTAAATAATCAGAACGTTAACTAGCTTTATTTGGGATGCAATGCATTCAGTAGCAAAATTCTTAGATTAGCAAAAATAATATAACATTCTTTTTCCCTCTAAAAAAGTCTTAAGCTGTTATTGAGTTAAATTTCCTTCAACACATCAGTAAAGGGTGCTGCTAATGAGATGACAATCTAATGCTTTGTGCTGAAATCACCAAGAACAAGTCTAGCGAAAGAAGGGGGAGGGAATCTGTGGGGCCCAGAATAAGAAGGGGAGGAGATAATGGGAAATTGAGTATGTGTTGGGGGGAGAGTAATCCCATGACAGTACTTTGCCCAAGGGCCCAACTCGGTCTCGGCATTCCTGGTTAGGAGTAAGCAAATTTAATTTATTACAATATTGCAAATTAAAATGAGAATATTTTACCCTTTATTTAGATGCTTCATAAAATTTCTAAGATTCTATACATGCATAATTTGTAAGTGGCATCTTTCTAATTATTATGCTATATGTAAAACGTTTCCACATGACGAATTAAAATAACCAGGGAATGAAAACTGCATTTTTTAGAAAGAAAAAAAGAAATAACGCAGTAATCAAAATTAAATCTCGCGAAAAATAGGAGATTTTTCTTACTGGAAAATACGCATTCATGAAAGCATGTAGGAAAAGCATACACACATTAGGAAGGGGAGTTCCGCATGGTTGAAGCATGAGTGATTCGCACTCAATAGAAGGGTGATTTTTCTAAAAGAGAAAAGAGAGAGAGAAAAAAACACTCAGTCAATGAATAATTTTCATGTCAGATTCGGAGTCAGTGGACTTTTTCCAAGGGAAGGGGTAAAAAAAAAACCAATTGAGGACTCCTCTGTCCATTAATAAGATATGCAAGTTGTTGCAAAAACCGGAAGAATCGCGTGAAGGTCAGTATGTAGGTGCCAGAGGGGACAATGCACTTGGAAGACTGATCTCTGCAAAAGGTCAGCAATTGTCGAGATTTCGCCATGTTTTTTTTAGGTCAAGCATATACTTTCCGTTTTGAATTGATAAGAAAGTCTCTAACCTTATATGTAAAAATGATGTACAAAATGAACCATTTAAGTTCAATTTATGAATTTCTTTTCGAGAAAGAAAAAACGGGGAGAAAAAGACACACACACACAAAAAAAAAAAAAAAAAAAAAAAGGGGGAAGGAAAGTTGAATGAATTAAACCGTTGAATACTAAGAAGCAAGTCGATAATAGGTTAAAGGCCTACACGTGCTGAGCCAGTAATACTTTAGGGCAAGTGTATTCAATTAAATACCAAAAGATAAAATGATTTCATTGAACATCTTATTTAAGTTTAGTATCGAGAATATTAAAAGATTTTATTCTATAAGGACTATATTAATCATCTTAGAAAGCAACCATTTATTAATGTTTCCTTACAGAATAATATATCCAAGCAAATATAAACTATGGAATTCTAAAAAATATGGAATCCGACTGAGGCCCATGTTGATATAAATTATGCGACACTAAAATTCACGTATACAATGTCACTCAGGTTCAGAACACAGTTTAAGCTCCATTTAGCCTTCTAATTAGATGACAAAACTATTTTTGATATTTATTATTTAAACTCATATAAAGAAAGTAAAGGACGTCTGATGTTGACTGTCGCGCGACTCCCCAGTGATTCATATTCAATTGTACTGGACCATCTATTTAATTAGATGACCTCTTCTCTGACCATTTAATTAGATGAATGATCGAATATCAGGTGTGAATCGTGGCAGCGAGCGTGTTGTGTATCTTGACTAAGTTTTTTTTACTAAGCGTGCACACAAATTTAAATATCTAAAATATTATAATTTGATGTATGTGTTAGAAATGTCACCTTCGGCGAAGATGGTAAATTATTACAACGACCTCGCAGATTAAAAATTGTATTAGAAGATCTATTATTTCACAATGAACTGACAATTTATTCACACAATGAACTGACAATATAAAAAGTATTTATTACTTGATATTCACATATGAAAAATTTATAAATATCTAGTCTATAAAAGGGCTTTTTTTTTTGTAAAATTTGGTTTCATTAACTAATGTATCCCTGGATCAAATATTTTCGAAAAGAGTAATATTAATGGAGAGTTTTAATTTACTACCCCCTAGATAATTTTCTTGCTACGCTGTTGGTGAAAAGATATTTGTAAAGTTATGCATATATTTTTGAATAACAAAGAAATGTGAGAAGTAGGTGATCTGAAGAATTCATGGAAGGTGTATTAGCATATGTAAGACAATCCAGTTTTTATGATTTAAACACATATGTAACTGTAGTTTTAAAAAATAAAAATAATTTAAAATTGCATTGCTTAGAGAGGTTAGTATATTTAATTCAAACTATCCCTATTACGTATTCTTTTATTCTCAAGTCTAAAATCCGATGCTTTAATTTATATTTACAAATATGCTGTTATTTTTGAACTGCCAGTTTATCGGTATCAATTATGCAGCATTTTTAAGGAAGTGCGAAGAAAACTCGATGTCTTAGTAGTAACAAACCAAATCTAGAAAAAATACAAACTAAGGTTTTCTTTTAAACCAAGGTTTATATGTATTTGCTAAATCCTTGATCTTACTCCTTGTGGTCTTGGATTCAAGCCTACGGGTTTTCTCAAAAATTACATTTTGATTTGGTATCATTTTCAAATCCCAATTCCATCGAAATGTACGCGTGTCTAGAAAGTATCTTCAATCTGCAGCGGCAAGATGTGCCACAATGAGGTGGTAAAAAGTTTCGCGAGTTGAATGTTTACTTCTGGATTTGGCTACTAAGCAAAATAAGCACTGACATTAGTGTTAAGTGATTAATGAACCAATCGCCAAAGACAAGCCATATTTATGTCTATATTTGTTCTAAATAAAATAGCATGAGATCAGTCCTCCCATGTGTTGAAAATGGAGGTTTCTAGCAACAGAGCCCGAAATAACTATTTGTAGCTGTCGTTTCAGTTCCCGTCGGATGCCCAGGCAAAGCGAAAGTCAATTCTCTGTGGCTAAGCATTATGTTTATCATCGGGCAACGATTAAAAAAAATAAGGAACGTCAAAATAGTTCACAATGTAATTTCCAGAAAGGACGTTAATCCGACAAATCAATAAATGCACTTTATGTGAGGAATAGACGACGTAGAATTTTTTTCTGCTTGAAGCAATAATTTGGACAAAGGAGGATTAAACACACTTTCAAGCATGAGTACTTCTACAGATGCATGTTCAAAACTTGATTCACAACTTTTTTTTGGTAGCTCAATAATACTAAATGAATATTTATGCAACTGTTTCCAAAATCTTGTTTGAAAGAGTTAAGGCTTTTATTTATTCTACCCTAAATCTTAAGGCGGCATATTTAGTTGAACGCTTGAGTAAGTCGTGATTTTAGTGCGTGACAATAGACTAACAAGACTTTTGTTTCAAACCAAAGAACCTTTAAGAGAACAACCGCAATACGAAGACAATCAAGTAGCTGTATTCTAAAATAGAATAATCCTCACGCACACCAGAAAAGGATGTTGAAATTTCTAAATAAAATATCGCATATAATTCAGTTTTGATGCAAGTATTCAGAATGAAAACCAACATCGTATCAGAAATCCAAATAAAAGCAAAAAATAAAGTTCCAAAATGAAATATGCAGCTACATATTACAGTATTTTTAAATATGTTTTTAGGTGTTTTTAATTAGGTATAACTCAGGATTAAATTTCTCAGATTATAAATTTTTCAAATTCAACAAATTAAAATACAACCTTATAGTAAGCAGTTATTTGCCTAGATTAAGTTTCTCATTTTCATATATTTTTCTAAACTTCGCTTTAATAATCTATGGCATTCATCATGTTTTCGACATAAATATGGAAATACAACATTCTGATAATGGATGGACTCTCAAAGTAGGGCCACGGCAATGGATGACACAGTTTGTCTTCGGTAGATCGCAGGTTCAAGATACGGTGGCACTAAAAATACGCCATATATATGTGCCTAGTATATGTTACACATCTTTCTTATGTTGAAGTTTAAAAAAAAAAAAAAGGACGTGCCAACTAAGGTTACTTCATTATCATCTGACTACGATTCACCGTAGCAAGGTCCATCCCCAAACACTCTTCATGCAATTTTTAAACGGAACATCAATCAACTAATCTACATCAGCATACGCAAATGTGTGAAAAACAGATTCAGGATGCTTATTTTTATTTTATTGTTGAAACTATTTTAAAGATAACATCGATGAGTAAATTTACGTTGCAAATTTTATCTCTGCATTCAATTTTCAGTGTCATTTTATTTATTGTTTTGAAAAGCAGCATCGATAACTTAGTATGTTTGGAAATTTTGCATCCATTTTTTTCTCGGAAAATAAAGGCTGAATCACTTCATTGAAATACGAAGCTTCATGAATAATGACAGCCATTAATTTAAATGAAGATGATTAGATTTATACCGATAAAATTCGGTGGTCAATTTTAATGGATTTGTTTTCAGTTGGATGCATTATTTGCCAAACCCGTCACCAGTTATTTGTGCCCTTATTAATTAGATGGGCGATTATCAATTCATGAATGCAGAAGCTCAGATAGCTGGAATAGAAAGCGAATAAATCTCGACTACTTACAGAATTTGTGAATGAGGGAAAACAAAGCTTTCTCCACTTCTAATACTCTGAAGCGTTAGAAACTAGTATACTGGAATGCAAAACTGGTGGAGATATATGTACCGTAGCTGACATTAGCAAATTTGTTAAAAAAACACTTCAAAATGAGCATTAAATTTTACTGCAAAATACTGCTGAAATATATCTATATCTTCAAATTACTGCAAAGTAATAATGACACAATTCAACCAGCTAACTTAATCAATAAGAGCTATATTTTATTATTGATAGAAGTCTAGAAACAGATTTGGATTTGTTTTTAAACCGATAGATATATATTACAAATAGAGTAATTTCTTAATTGAAATATTCCACAATATTTGATGTCTGTTATGCAGAAAGTTTCTTCTACATTGCCTAAATTGTTTTGAGAATTCGAACTGGAATATCAAAACTTGATTTTACTAGTAGCCTATATATGACAACAAAAGATATTAATGCCAAGATAAACCTATTTAAAATAGTATTAAATTGTGCATCAGAAATTAATTTTCGAATCTTATTGAAATAACAAAAATAAAAAGTATAACCGACGAATACTGTTTAGCTTGCAAAAGTTTTATGGCTTTAAATGAAGCGGTCAGATTTTCTGAATTCAGCCCATTGCCTAAGTCATGCACTTTTGAGTTAACGTGCTTACATGCAAGCCGATGTACAAACAGACAAACAGTCAACCGGTTGAAGGATTTGGTTTAATATTTAGTACATATCTACATTTTAAATAGGTGACAAATGCCATCCATCTAGCTTTTTATGTTTTATAATTATCGCGTTCAATAGTTTTCAGAAACATATTTCCCGTGCCTAGATTTCGTGCAAAATGTTAAAGACATCTACAAGTTTGTGTGCAAAGACTACATACCAAATTTCATCCTTCCAGCTCAAAATTTTTTTGGGTTATCGTGTTCAAAGACATAATTCCTAAAATGTTTATCGGAGTCGTGTTTATCTGAAATATTTATCTGAAACGTAGAAATTCGTCAAAAACTCTAGCTTGAATTTTCTTTATTAACAATACTTCCTTTTTCGCTAACTTCGTATAGAAGAAAATAAAAGTGCATTTTTCTGCTTTCGTCTGCATTAAACTTTAATTGTAAATCAATCAACAATACCAATTTATTTTCAACACATTTTCATTGCGTTGTAAAATTTCTTACTTCAAAGCTTGATACCGTAGATAACTATCATGCCACAGTAAAAAACTCGCTAGATTAATGGAATTAACGACCCATTTTGTTTTCACGACTTCAGCAGAGACGACTACCAGTGCAAATACAGAAAGCTCAAATTATTTCTTGCATTTCAACTATTTCCTTTTTTTGGCATATTTGAATAGTCTGTCTTATTTTCAGAATGCAAAGCAGCTCGCTAAACAATACGAAAGTTATTATGTAAGTGTAAATAAAGAGGTAGAATCACTCTGTACTGTTAATTTTATCAGTGCATTTGCTCTATTGAGACGGGGGGGGGCAGTTATTAGAGGATAAAGGGACAGAGCCCAGGAAAGGTGAGAAATCATGAAAAAACAAAACCACATGTGGTTTCTAAAGAAAAAAAAAATATTTTAGTTAAAGCAAGAACCCTTATAGAAAAACAAGTTATTCAGAAAAAATTAAAGAAAATTATTTAAAAAATTGTTTGGACTTTTTTTCTACCAGTTTCAGGTTTTTCAAAGATGAATTTTGAAATAAGATTTGACATATTTTTGAAACTTCATTAGGTCCTTTTTTATAATAGTAAAATCGACTAAAACACGCGATAAATCAATAAAACATATCCAAACTGATCTACGAAATACATGCATTTGAGATTACATTTTTTTTTGGAAAGTAAACATTTCCTTAAGCTTAAATATGAAATTATTCTCAGCAAATATTAAAAAAACTTTAGAAAAATTAAAAACTATTCTATACAATAATTATTTCCAATCTAAACTTGTTTTAGTTATTTAATTAGACGCTGGCCTACTTTTTCAATGTACTCAAATATTTCTTGCTCTGTAATAATTTCAAAAAGCAAACAGCAAAATATTTGAATATCGAAATTAATGTACAGTAAATTATTAGAACCATTTAATAAACTCTTTATCAGTACAAAGTGACAATTTATTCCTACAATAAACCATATTCTGATAAATAGATCCAACCCGGATATCCAAGAACTGTCAGCCTCCCTCCCTGTCAAAAAATATTACCGCATTATAAAGCAACTATGTTAATAAGATAAATAAAGCGTTAAATATTAGATGACCCCATTTGGTAAATCTATACGACTGTAGTCATTGTACACCGAATCTTATGCACATAAACCTGTTTTCAAAAAAAAAAAAGTTAAATTTAAGAGGCTTGTCTCTTGTACAAAGGACGATGAACTCCATCTTCTTCACGTGAGGCTGATTCATTTAGTTAAGAGAAATTAAATGAGAATATATGCAAAGCTGAGTAACAGGATTAACTATGGCATACATTAACAGATTAATCACCGGACACAGACTTAACAAGATGCTTCGCATATGGCTCACATCAGTAGTAACAGGATTTTAGTTTAGTCTTTCGCCACTTTGTTATAAGCTTTCTTTGACGTAACAGACGCTTTGTTCTCTGGTAACAGAAGCTGGACTTTTTGAGAGGCTCTTTAAATTCCGTTTTAAAATGCGGTGATCGATTTTTATATTCTGTTCATAGTATCTTGCAATTAAAAGCTCTTACGTCATAGGAGTTTTGTAAGGGTTCAGATGTCGAAAGACGAAAGTACAAGATTCTTCAATGAAATAACTTCTGAATGAAATGCCGAGAAGAATGTTTCTTCAGATGTTGATTATTTGAAACAATTTTTACTAAAAGTGACTTTAATGTATGACACTGTCTTTTTAACCGGCCCGATATGATAATTTGTTGAATAATTAAATATTATCACCTTCTAAGACAATTTATAGCAAATGCAGCATCCGAAATCTGTTTTTTTATTTTCTAGTATACTAAACAATACAATACATTGTAATCTCCCCCCCCCCCCAAAAAAAAAAAAATCGAACTCGAGATTTTGATGAACCTCCGATACACAACCTCAAATCCGAAAAACACATATTTAGAATTATATTTTTCTATCTGTCGACACGATAACTCGTAACCGTTTTGAGTTAGACTAATGAAATTTGGTATATGGTCTTTAAACCGAATTTGAAGATTTCAATAAAGTTTCGAACGGAATCCACAACAGAGAAACTTTATTTGTGGAAGTACAAGTGAACGCGATAACCTCAAAACTTAAAAGGGCTAGGTAAATAAAATTTTACACACAATTTCAGTTTCTAAAGTTTAAATCTGTTAAGAGGTTTACTATCTGTCGGTCTGTACATTTGCAGGCATGCAAATATGATAACTGAAAAATGCAGTGACTTAGATAAATGAAATTTGGTAAGTGATTCTTCAACTATAATTGTAGTTCTGTGGTAAATTTCGATTGCAATCTGGCAGGAAAAAGGCGTTTAAAATGCATACTCGATATTTCTTCACAATTTTATGAAGCACAAAACTCTCTTGTGGGGTTTCGTGGCGGTCACGATTTTGTTCAATATTCACGATTTTATGCGAGGGGAGGGGGTTATCTTTTCTAGGAAGTATGCGAGAAAATTTCAGATAGACTTATTCTGCTGTTTATGCTATTGCTAGAAAGAACGGAAAAGTGTTCAATTTTTTTAAACTTAAAAGTATTTTCTGTGAATGGTCTTACACAATATTTTAAAAACGCGCTGTGTATAATCACAGGAAAGATGTGAATTCTTCAGTGAGAAATCAATTAAAATATGTGGAAGCTGCAAAAATACAATGTGCATTTAACGGATTTCGTAAAATGTATTTTGAAGCATTAAATGTTAAGTTCAAATGAGGATTTAGATAAATTTTGATACCCGTCACACGATTAAATGGATGACCTATAAAGCGATGCTTGAAAACTGTGCTTTGTGAAGCTTCTCGAATACTTCCTTTTAAAGTACTCAGAGAGAAAATATTGCAAATGTTAAAAAAATGACATGATTTTAATAAGCCTCTATATTATAAACCTCACAAAGAATTAGAAACTTTTAGAATTCGCCTGTCTGCAATAATTCAATAATAAGTAGAACACATTTTTGAGAAACTCTTTTATCAGAGTATTAAAAAGGAAATTTAATCTTTTCACCTAAAATCTGGAGGTCACAACAAAAAACGTAAAAGCGTGAGAAGCAGAAAACAATAGAAGACCATAAAGCTACAATGAAAATACAGGTAAAAAATCCAAATATTCCTTATATAAAAATTAAAATAAATTATAAATGTTATTAGGAATCCAATTAACTTAAAACTCTTCTATTATAATAATTAATGTTTCAAATTTTTAAACAGCGTCACTTATATGGAATAATTTTTGCTAAATTAATACATTAATTGATAGCTATGGGATATGTAATGAAAATATTCAGTTGCCACCAAGAACTAAAAATTGTATAAAATTTCAGAATTTAGAAAATTAAAATTCAGGAAAAAGCAATTACAAAATTCCATTCTATAAATTCTCAAAAGGAATTTAAGAAAAAGCGTTTAAAAATGAAAAGTTATGGAGTCCTAGTGATAAAAATTGCAAATTTGTCACCAAATTTTGAATGAAATCAGTCCACGGGAAGATGTACTTTTTTTAAATATACGCTTTCAATTTTTTATATTCTACGACGAACTCAAAACGCAGTAAATTTATATGAAAAGGTGAAAGATGAACTATTCAGTTGATTTTGAAAGTACATAATATTTAACACATGTGAGCAGATACGCAGAACTGTTCATTTTACATAAACCCATAAAACGTTTCTGAGAAAGAAATTACAATTGATTTTTATTTCGTTTAATAATTAACAAAAGTAGTTCTTGATATAAAAATTTGCAGTAGTAATTTCTACATATAGTTCATGTAACAGTAAAGTTAAATAAATTACTATTATCTGCAGTAAAAAGAAATTTTAAAATTAAACTAATAGCTATTTTAAAAAAATTAACCAATGTCACGGATTATATTGTGATGAATAAAAATTAATTACTATATACTTAAACTTACATAATTAAATATATAATATTTACAACTTTTGTTTTTCATGGTGTAGCACTCAAAAAGTATACAAACAACTGATTTTAGGGTTTCCATTTCTTTTTTAGATCGAACTATGATAAATTTTTATCACAAGACAAAACTTTGTATCTTTCAGCGGAAAAAAAATTATCAATCATAGTTATATGCACAGAAGCTTTCTACATTCCAAAATGTACATGCATATTGAAAAATAAAATCAGCAAATGAAATAATAAATATTATTAATAAACCAAAAAGAAATTTGGTCTTCCTTTTTTATTCGTTACTTCAATTCTATGTTTCTAATCGAAAAGTTTTAAAAAATTTGTCTATTAAACAGAAGCAAGTTCATTCAAAAATTTTTATTCAAAATTTATCTACTCACCCCCACTTTGGGTTCGGATCACAAATAATAAGCCCTGCCCGACTAGCAGTTTCAAGCTTTGACAAGCACTTGGGACTACAACGATTCAGAACCGCTTGCCAGTATTTGACATGAGGATCAAGAGTATTAAAACATAATTTGGCTTACTAAAGCAAAATATGATCATGAAAAACAGCGAAAGTAAAATTTTCAGCGTTTGCTTTCATTAACTGAGGATATAATGTACCTAAATGAGTCAGACGAATAGTTTCGCAAATGGTTCGTCACAAAGACGATTAACAGCAAATCAGTGTGACGATACCGCGTTTAATAGTAGTGAGTGCGAACAAGGATTCTCCCAAAATAGCAATGACAAATGGAATCCATTCCGCGTTGTAAATCCGTCAACAGCTAAAAAGCTTACCAAAAGATCCAATAATAACTGAAAACATTTTAAGCTCGGTGCTTCAAATCCTGCTACTTCAAAAGGAAACTATAACATTAAAAATTTGATTACTATTTTTATTTTTTATCAGTAAATAACAGGTAATTTTTGGTGGTCTGAAAAACATGAGAATTCCATAAATTTGAATATATTTGATAGTGAAATTTACAATTAGAATTAATATAATAAATAAAAAGATCTTCTTTTAACAAAATGTCATTATTAATACATTAAAAAGGTAAATTATTTTGCTTTAAATAAACGGAAATCGTAATCGCATTCATCTTGTATTTAAAATTTTAATATAATAGGAATTTGGCATTTTTTCATTTCTTCATTCTATTAATTTGTATTCATTGTGCCTGTATGACTTATTTGTTTCTATGCCTCACGATTTCTCGATTTTTGTTTTGACCTCAAAATTATTTTCCCCTTTTTCAATGCATTGATAAAAACATTAAAAAAAGTTTTTCAAGTTATTTTCTGGTCTTTAATCTACATAATGACATAAGAAACGTTGTAAATCATATAAGCCGTATCTTGGAATCACACGCGGCAAGGTTGACGATGTAACGTTGTACGCACACCACCACGTAAAAACCTTCAGTTTCCCGTATGATTATGTTTACATCCATATTCTAAGCATTCATATAAAAATTTTATAGTAAAGAAAATTACTTTCTATTAATATTCGCGATTTCTAAGAAAAAAATTTCTAATTTGTACATAATCTATATATTTAATATTCTATTGAAATAATCAATATTCCATCTTAGATTAGCAATATTCCTATTCTCAATTTTTTCATTCCTTATATTTTTATATCTTAATTTCGCATTGAAATTGTCGTATCAAAAACTTGGAGGTCAAAACAAAATCATAAAATTATGAAATTCTAATAGAAGTACTCTTAAGTAAATTAGAATTTTAATCACAATATATTTAAACTTTGAATGCATGTCTAAAAATTTTTTATGATTGCTTTATGCCTTTATTTATATTGCTTGATAATCAAAAAATACTCTTCCTTTTACTCAATTAATAAAACGGTATTTAAGACCTTTTTAATTATTATTTTCTAATTTTTTTGTCTTTAATATATTTCATAATTCATGATTTCAGATACAATGGAATTTTAAGAGGATATTTCATTGTTTATAAATGGCACCAACTCTTTGTGAAATATATTTTAAATTAAATTAATATGCTAATTGAAAATTAAGGGCCCTAAAATTGTTAAAATATGCTTTCGCCATCGGTGACTAATTGCTGCGCTCAATTTCAGAACTTAAGTATATTAGAAACTGAATGAAAACTCGATTAAATATTCGCTTTATTACAAACATGAACCTTTTGAAGTTAAATAAAAACGTTTAATGACATTAATGAAATGTTTTGAATCATGAGCTACGATAGGAAAATTTAAGTATTCAGAAAACAAGTGAAAATTTTCATAAAAGTAACGAACATATTTAAATTCAATCTACGATTTTCTTTTTCAAAAGACAGTGTATATGGTTTGCTTAGCGAAATTAAACTACTCGATGAAGCAATATCATGAAAATTTCTCATGGAATGCTCAGAATTACGTCCTAACACCTCTTTCCAAAATAAAAACAAGGAAAAAACGTATTCATTTAATGCAAAAAAAAAAAAAAAAAAAAAAAAAAAACCACTCTTTCGCATTCCAAGCGACGACTGCAACAATTACATTAACAAAATATTTTTCGTAACGTAACTGCCTGTAATGTCGAAAACAATTTCCAGATTGGATTGTTTATCGTGGAAGAGTTAAAAAATTAACAGACAGTTCTATTCTTTTTCCATAATTAAAAAAATCGATATTTCATTAAATAATTCTGAATGTTTTTTAATGAATAGATAAAGAAATTTGCATTAAAAAGATTTTACAGTGAAAATAATATGGGAGGAAAATTATCTAAAAACTGACTTTATACTTAAAAATATGGTGCAATGTGAAATCTCAATTTTGCAGCTTTTGTAATAATAACCAATTTTATGGTAAAATTTATTTTATTATGCTCATCTCTGACTACAGAGGAGCATCAGATGCTGTATATCAACAATATTGTAGTTTAACAATATTCGATTGTGATCGACACAGATAAAAATATTCAAAATCTATTCAGATTGGAACACCTAAATAAATTATAACAAGAATTACCAAATACTACATAGAATCGATTTTTAAACAATTAAAAGGTTATATAATTAACATTTCGTTTTGAAGCTTCTTAACGCACTGGTTATCTGGCGACATATATTTTTTTAATATATAAAGAAAGTCACTTGAATAGTAACCGCTTCCTTCGTACCACCCCACCCCCGCCAAACTTCTGTGACTCGCCATTCTAAAAATATATGACCCGGATGGATATAAAGTACACCAGACGAGAATTCATGTCGGATATGCGATTAAAGTGGGCCCCGAAACCACGACCTTCTAACACAAAGGCAAGAATTCTGTTCTAAACGACTGTGCATCTACATATTTAGTATATAAAAGAAACATCAATAAGAAAATTTTCTTTCAGTAAAAAAATACGAAGAGACATTTATACATATAAAGTGGTTCGCTAGCATAGAAGTTGAGTGAAGCATTTAAACGGAAAAATGTTTAATCTAAGAAAAAAAGAGAAATCCTTATCGAATGATTATAACTAGGGATTGCAATACCGGTATTTTGAGCCATTTGTACAATTTTGTAATACCGGTATTCACAAGTTTAAATACCGGTTTTTCGGTACTTAATAGAAATTTTTAAAATTGTCTCCGCTATATGTTCAGGGATCGCGAACATAGCAAAATAGTATACGTTTTTGTTTTTATGTCTTCGAAAAGGGCGAAATTAATTAGCTAATTAATGGCTTAATTGCTCTAAATTAGCGAAACATGGATTATCCCTGAAAGAAGATGTTGCATTCCATAACGACTGATGGAGCAACAGTTATGAAAAAAGTTTGAAAGTTGATTGCTGCAAATCAGCAGTTGTGCTGTGCACATGGAATTCAATTAGGAGTAATAGATGTAGTATACCAAAAAAATAAAGAACAGAAGAATCCAAAAACTGTGGATATAGAAACTTCGGATTCCAACTTTGAAGAGAGTGAGAGTGATATTGACAATGAAGATAATGACAATGTAATTGTTGAAGAAGATATTGCTAATGAGGATTTAATATTAACGTATCAAGAATTGCACCCTATAATTTATAAAGTTCGAAAAATTGTTAAGATATTTAAACGTTCCCCTATAAAAAAGGATATATTACTAAAATATATACTAACTGAAAATAAAACAGAATATATGTTAATATTAGATTCTAAAACACATTGGAACAGTTTACTCCTAATGATGGAACGATTTTTGAAACTGAAAAATCGACTTAAACCTGTAAATTAATTTTTCAGATAGTGAATTCGACTTAATATTCAGAACTATATCAGCTCTACTTCCAATAAAACTGACTATTGAGGCATTATGTCGGAGAGATTCTAATTTATTAACAGCTAATGCAACAATAAATTTCATGTTGCAGTCACTGAAAGAACAGCACACATCACTATCTGAAGAATTATATATTACATTGAAAAATCGCACAGAAGAAAGACATACAGAAATAGAAAATGTCTTATGGTATTTACATAATTATAATGATTTTAAAAATGAAAATGAAAAAGAAGAAAAGAAAATAACCAATTCAAATCTGATTAAGTTTAGAGTAAATTTTCTTAAAATTTTTTACCCACAAAACTATCCACATTCACAAGAATTCGTTTCAATTATCGAAGTTTATGATGTCACTACTGTCGATAATGTAAAGGAATTGTCTCTTGAACAAAAATTAGAATTAGCGATAAATAAAAAAATTTCAACGAACCAAAATACAATACAGAAATCAGCTATATCCAAAACTATCCGACGAGAAATCGATTTATTTGAAGATGAGGGATTTAGAGAAAAATAATTGGAAAAAATATATCACGCATTGCTAACATTGCTAACAGTACCACCAACTAGCGTAGATGCCGAAAGAGCGTTTTCGACAGCTGATAATTTTTACACAAAATTACTTTTCAGGCTTAATGACATTACAATTGATGCATTATGTTTTTTAAGATCACATTTCAAAAATTTGTAATAGTACCACAGACTGAATAGTGATATTTACATGTTTTTGTGATTTAAATAAATAAGATGTTCCTTTACTTTTTGTGATTATATACTGTTATAATTTATAAGTTACAAATTATTTTTTGTGATATTTACACTCTCTAACAAAACTGGCAAATAAAACAAAAAAAAAACAGCTGTTTTTTTTTTTTTTCTTTTTCTAAAATCTCTAATACCGGTCGGTATTAAAACCTGTATCCCGGTATTAAGATTTAAAAAATACCGAATACCGGTATTGAAATTCTGGTCCGGTATTGCAATCTCTAATTATAACTCACAAGATGACTAACGCGGATTACAACTGCACAAAAATGTAACGAAGTTCAAGTAATAAAATGAGAAGGACGCGGATTTCAAGTCTGCTATGTGAACAATGTGATATTACGGTTTTTTTTTATATGTTTTTGAGCACCGTTTAACACGTGTGTTTTCAAGTTTGCTTTGGCGCAATAACTACTTCCGATTTATTCTCATCAAAGTCGAGTTTTTACTTCGACTGTTAATGACATCGAGGCCTTGAATCAGTCTACATATTAGGATGCTGATATTTATAGATTTTAGCTATCAAATAGATCCAAAGTGATCCGATTTATTTTTATTAAGTGGCGTAAAAAGAACAATTAGCTGAAAAAATTAGTATCAATTAAAAGTCATTAGTTCGATAGAATGCGTAGCAGGAGAGATCAATATGGAAGACATTTCCCCTTTCTATCTCATCTCACAACATCTGCTAGTCTTTTGAAACAACGGATCAAAGGTACAAAAAAAATCTGCAAATAAAACTTAAAAATCAATTATAATCAATTTTTTTTATTCAGTGGTGCTGATACAATAAGAATTGGATATCTTGTCTTATAGTGGACTTTCATTATTTATTATACTTTATGTTAACAGAGAAGCATCCGATACTTCAGTTCTTCTCTTAAATATATTCATCTGTGTTCATGTTTTAAGGTTTCGAGGTACCAAACGACAGTTGCACCACTCGATACGGAAGATGGATCTTGGAATTTTCAAATGAAAATTCCAAGGTAAAAAAATTCGCATATAATTGCTTTCATATTGAAAATCCACAGAGCAAAATATACGAAACTTTGATGTAACAGCTGGAATACTAGACACAAAAGGCATTTTGGGACAACATACAAAAATCACATAGAACTGTTTCAGAGCAGATGCAATTAAACTATATAGTGTCTCTGTGCATAAAATGTTTTGTATATAATTTGTGTATATATTTTCCTAAGTATAAAATTTGACATGCGACATTTTGATATAACATTGGCAATATGTTATAAACTGAAGTTTATTTTTTGATTATTAGATTACCATCTATTTTCGAATGCATTAATGGTGATGGACTTTGCTATATTGAGGTGTGGTCAGATGATGAATACAACCTTTCGGTTGATATCGCACTGTGAACTTCCACACCATTTTAACGTCAGAAAATTCACGTCAGAATAGACGGAATTTGTAGAAATCCAAATACATGACATATCCTTGATGCAATTGACTTAATTTTCCCAATTCCCATTTACAGAGGCGTTTGCTAGCAAGGTACAGCGAATAAACTTTCAGAATGTTTGTTTTCTCTAATTTTTCCCTACGCGAACAACAAAGGTATGCAAACTGATCATTTTCACACTAAAAAATTCCATGTATTTATGCTCACACATTAGTTTTAGATCTTTTCTTTTAAAATATAATGGTGTGGGCATGTCTCAATTTAGATTAGTAATACGCAAATACAAATATATGTATATATATTTAAATCACAGGTCAAATGTTTAAACCTAAGTAGATCTACAGTTATAAGTCCGTTTGATTTTTGAAAATTAATAATTGATTTCAAAGTTAATCTATTTTATAAATTGTTAGAGATAAATCTTAAAATTCTGAGAATTAGTCTATGTAGCATCTGAAGCACCTTTCACTTTGCAAATTTTTGTAACAAAAAAACGATCAGATTATTACCACACGATCCGATTTAATATCGAAAAATTATACTAAAAAACTTAGCATTTAACATTTAAGTGCAAAAGACGAAATACGAACCTTTCACAAAAACTATAAAGCCAAACTACCGAGATTAATGTTTACAATCTGATTTTCAGTTAATAAATCAATTAAGCTGAATGAATGTTCACCATGAAATAGTGCATCCAAATTAAGATTGAATGTAGTCAAAAATATAGAATATGGCTGCACTTTCTATTCTTTCTCATCTTGAATTATATTTCACACATCCTTTCTATCATTTCCGTCATCTCTAGGCGAGTGATAGAAAGATCGAGATATGATCTTTTCGTCATCCGCTTCAATCAAACAGATGGACGTCAAACTCTATTACTTGGGATTAAAGCAAATTACGCGGATACGATTATCACAGGAATTCGAAGGTTATATAGATTTGGGCATTCCTTATTAAACCGAATGTGCTCATCGTCAAAGTTCATATACTATATGACGCCATAGATAAAATTAAGATTCAAGACACTTGACTAATTTTACAATGGAATTCTTCTGAAACAGTTATAAATCATTGATTGATCTAAAAACATTCAAATCTTATATAGTAGTTAAAAATACCCAATTTCCGAATTTAGCATACAGCTGTTATTTCGTTTGCAGGAAATGAAGCTAAAGGGAACTGAGATAGTTTTCTTTTTCCTTCTAATATTATTCTTGTAATTTTTTTTACACTGAAAACGTAACTAAACCTGGATTTTACGTCTGTTACAGAAACCCGCCTGTTGCATTTTTCAACAGAAAAATAATGATGGATTTTCTCGAATATTCACATGTTTTCAGGTCGCAATTGTTGTAAGTTTCTTTTGTTTGCTAGTTGAAACTAGTCCTTCACATTCCTTTATTGACAATACCATTTTTTACTTAATAACAAAGCAGAGAGTGCTCTTTATTTGACACTGGTCTTAGCCTGATATTGAGAGTTGAGCGAAAAAAAATACCACAATTCGAGAATCAAAGAGTACCAAGATTAGCATTCTAGTTAGAAGAAAATATTAATTATAGGCTAATTTAATCTGTTACATATCATATGTCGAAAAAAAAAGAATAGAAAAACATACGGAATTTTGATATTACAATTGAATCTCTAACTTAAGGTATTTTGTTACAACACACAACAATCATATGTCAAGTTGAGAGCAGATGTAATGACTCGATACAAGTGTTTTGTTTTGCAACAAAAAATTTTATAGAAAATCTGACATACGACATTTTGATATACCAGTGATAATTATTTTCACGGATAAAAAGCAAAAAGTAAAGCAAACCAACAAGAATATTCTACTTGCGTTATAACACTAATTTCTTATACCACTTGTAAAAAAAATTAAATAGTCGTCCCACATTACTGAAAGGCGGCTCATTTTGTTTTTCAGTTTTCTCCTCCTCGAGAAGTCCCAGGCAAAAAAACTCTACAATTAAGCTTAATATTTTAAGTTTCATATATTTTTGCAGTTAAGTTTTATGACGTTTTTCTCTTGCCATAATACGCAACTATGATGATGCAAACATTACCTGCTTGTAGGAAGATACGAGAAGTGGATACCAGTATCTGATATCTTTCTGGACAAGTTTGCATTAAGATTAAATTATCTTCTAATCAGAATATCGGTCATTATGATGACTAAGTAGATCCAGCTTAATCAGACGATGAAGGCATTTTAGTCCAAATAATATACAACATTTCTTCTCAAACATATATTTTACTCAAATCGTGTGTGTTCTGAATTATTCAATTCAGTTGATTGAACAGTATGACTCGTCTTACAAAGGAAAAATATTATGGTTTCCTGGAATAACTTTAGTTATGGCGGGTGTTTCTGGTAAACAATTATATGAGGAAGTACCGGTTAAAGGGGTTAATATTCCCTTTGAAATTACATAGGATATATTTTCAAATGGCCTTCATAATTTTGAAACATGGCCAAATTCAGCGGGCGACACTTGAATTGGTCTTGTCTCCGAAATTCTAAGCCGCATCAACTTAAGAATCGTTTTAGTGCATACATAAGCAAAAGTAGAGGTTAAGTCAGGCTGAAGGGAATGCAGTTTATATTTTAATTTTTATATTAATTATAATAAGCAATTTTGAGACAAACTTCCGTTCTTAAAATGACGAAACGAAAATTTAAACATCATACAAATAGTATTTATTAATTCTGATGAGACAAAAGTATATTAAGAAAAAGTAATAAATAGGTTTCTAGAAAATACCAAGACACTCTTAAAAGAATTGAATATTTTTATCGAATATCCCATTTTCGAAAATTCTTAAAGCTAATGCTTAAAGCCCTCTAACCGGAACATCTCTTAAATATCTCTTTTACTTAAAATATACTTTAATAGACACAATGACTGATATTATGGCCAGAGTTAAGCAAAGTAAAAGTATGAAAAGTACACGAAAGTAAAAACACGACAAAATTTTGTAAGTAAAGCGAATTCATATTTCTGAACAGAAAAAACCTTAATTGTTTTAAATGTAGTCAAAATATATCCCATTTTTAGTTCCTTATCTTTAATTAATTTCCTTTTATTTAATTATTTATTTATTTCTATGAGTTGATGACAAAAAAGTCCAGATCCACCTTTATATTTTTTGAAAAATTTCATTATACCATCATTATAAGAAAAATCATGCATTCTTTCTAATCATTGTAACAAAACTGATTCATGCATTTTAATCGCTGTAGTTTATTTATTACAACTGACCCACTGGAGCGAAAAAATAAGATTTCAATTTGCATAGAACGGAAAAATTTGCAGTAGGAAAGAAATTAGATATTAAATTCTATTCCTACGCCAGGGCAGATGCTACCAGTTGGAAGGTAAAGGGCTCATCGTCTCCGACGTCATTCATGGCTGACAGATGCCGACTTCCGAAAGTCAACAGAATACAATCTTCTGATAAGAATGAGAGAGAGAGAGAGAGAGAGAGAGAGAGAATAAGTTGAGAGATACTCATTTTAATAGAACAGTTACAAAAATGAAACTAATCCTCAGTTTTCAAATTAAAAAAAAATCGTTGATTAATGGTTTTAAAATATTTCGTCAATACTCAAGAAATACATTAACAAGTTATTTATAAAATAAAAAAGTAAAATTCATGAATTGAGGAATTCAGATGTTTTATTCAATAACATATCCAATGCATTGCTTTAAAAATTAATTTATGAGCATACATGTTTGAGAAATCATATTATTTGCGAATTTCTCTTTGTTTAGAAGTCTCCTGCTTTATTCTTATTTATATCATCCTGTTTTGGCATAATCTACCGCGAAAACATTCACTCAATTTGTTTAAACCACCGATAAAACAATTGCAAATTACTTGCATTCTTAAAAAAACCTAATCTCAGTTTGATACTAACATTCAAAACAAATGTTTACATGAAAACAGATGAGTAATAAAAATGGCTAAAAAAATGAGCTTGAGGATGCGACAAACATGAGTTGCGTTAATACTGGATCTTGCATTGTACATTAAACAGTTTTAATCTTTCAACCGCAAGATTTGTAGGAAATTCACGTGACGAACTCCAACCGCGATCGAACATACAATGAATGAGTCATTCTGCATTTAGGTCATACTATCTAATAAATGATAATCAACAATGCGTCGTAAAATATCTAATCAGAAACCCAATGACTTTTGACACTGGATTTGTTGATAAAACGAAGGCTTAATCGAACATCTAGCGTCCAATATTAAAATATTTCCTTAATGGTTGTTTCAGCGTTATTCGAATTAATATTCAAGCACTAGTAAACAATGAGAGGTTAAAGCAGTTTCGAGTGGTAAAGAAGGGAATGGATGTTCAGCCGGTTTCAGGTTTTAACTATCCATAATTTTAAGGAAGACCCAACTAGGCGATTTTCAACATTTCACGTGGAATAAGGATGGACATTAAAGATGCAAACTTTCTTTATTAAATAATACTGCTTTTAAAAATTATAGATGACCTTCAAAACTATTTTTTTATCCTAATCATCTATCATTATTTAGTCTAGAAACAATTCATTTTAATCTTCGTCTACATTTTTTTTCCTTGCAAACAAGTAGAGATCAGTCCTGATCATTCAATAAAAATTTTTTAGTTCATGCATTCCAAACGCGATTTCAAGAATTTCAACAACACGCCCAAGCAGGATTCTTGACGGCTGACTTCATGACACAAATTTCTAATGCCTTTTATAATCAAGAAACTGCATGTGAAGTTTTCAAATCAGAGAATAAATCTGATCTCCACACCCCAGTCTAGAATGAATTAATTCCATGCTCGTAAAAAAGAATCCCCCCGAAATTTACGATTAAAATTTAGTAATTAAATCATAATCATTATCAATAATTTCTCTAAACAAGGGTCCATAGTTATATTTCCCTCAAGATTAATCAGGAAAGATACCCATTTAATTTATTTCAAAGACAAACTCTTTCGATTTTACGATTAAACAGCACTTTATTAGAAATATAATGAAATGTTAATTTACTGTAAAAGCAAGAATTCGTGGGTGGCAGTGTCTATAAAAATAATTTAAAATTTACGTCATTAGAAAGAAAGTTAAATTTCAGACTTGGAATCAGTCCCACAACTCTGAGCGTGTGTCCTAATTCCCAGTAAAGAACCTCCATGCAAGTTTACTTGAATAGTTTAACTTGACATCCCTCTCGAAACCTGGATATCTGGTCTAGCGACCTTACCTCAATGTGGATGCTTAATCCAAGCAATAGTCAAATGGAAGAGCAAGCAAACACAGAGAGAACATTGAAAAAAATTGTTAAATGTTTTGTTAAATTACATCTGCAATATTTGTTTAAATTTAAAAAAAGAGTCACGAGTATATATATATATATATATATTATTACTTAAATTTATGCGGTAGAGTTTTTACTACCGCATAAATTTTATCATTTTGAAATCAGTGAAACTTTATTTGGCTTAAGTAATAAAACAATAATTAGAATTTCTTAATGATGTAATAGATCAAATGCAGACTATATGATTGATATTATAAAAATGTGGATGTTAGTTAAAATTATAGAATGACATTTGATTTCATGCGAAAAAAAAAAACAATATAAAAAAAGAAAAAAATTACCACCAATAAACTTTTCTGAAAAAAATCATTCGATTTCTTCTTACTATTATAATAAGTAAATTGGAAATAATGCGATAAAGAAATTTGGTCGCTGTACAGGATATTTTTTAGAATTCAATATTTCACGAAATAATTAAGAACCTACATAATTCTTCTCAAATAATTATAAAAACAATAGGCAATAGAATAAACAGAAGTTTACTTACAAATAAAACATAAATTTTCAAGAAATCTAATTTTGAAATATTTGCATGCAACTATCATTAATAAATAGTCGGATAACCTGGGATTCAAATAAAACAAAAACGTTTTAAATGCTTAACATATATTTTAAATTAACGAATGCAGGAAAATAAAGTTTCACGCATTTCACTTTTATAACAAACATAATATATTGCACGGCTAAAACGCTACTTCATAAGCATTTTAATAAGACTAAATGTAAAAAATAAGGCATGGTCATTTTTTCCCCAGAAAATAGTACATAAATAAAACTTAACTAAGAAAATAAATTCTGATCCATGCGATAAAACGGCGAATTTTTTGAGACAGCAGTCACAATGACAGATCTGAAAAGCATTGAAAACGAAAAACTGACGGGGAAAAAAATAAAGAAAAAAAGAAACTCAATTTCAGAACTGTTGCTCCATTTTTCTAAACTAAGCAGTTTATAGATACATAAACAATTCACTCAAATTTTTTTGAGATGACTTTAAAAATTATCAAGAAAGTAATCAATATCAGCTGTTTCGGTCTCACCTGGGCAATCGTATATTCGAAACACGGAGGCTGAAGTTATCACTGGGAATCCTCGCTGAAAGAAAACATGTTCCGCAAGTTTTTACGCCAGAGAAGCGGGTCGCACTTTACCATTTCAACGGTCATAAAGTGTGAAGAAAGTTTCGATTTTGCCTTCAGAGAGTAAAAAAAAAAAAAAACTTACCTACAAGATCCACGTGTTTCAGGTCACAGACACTCGCAGTCATCCATCTAATGGAAAAATACCCTTAAAAATTTTCTGAGTCTACGCGAGCGCTGCTAGAGGGCAAATGCACCGAGTTTTCAGGAAGCAAACGAAGACGCGATGACAAATGCTTCGCGCAAAGTTTCACTTTTCTTTTTCAGAACGACGTGCTGCCCTCTGGTGTCAGGCGTTTTATGCTCCAGCAGTTATTTTTGAATGAAGCCTTTCGGTTCAAAAAACATTTTGACATGGGAGGGGAAAAAATTCTTCCCATGAGTAAAAGGCCGTAGACAAACAATTTAAAAATAAATGTCAAACATGCCATTTTTATTGGAAGTTTCTGTAGTTTGTTTTTGCTTTTCGATTTAAACGGAAGACAGTTGGAAAAAAATTAATATAATTCTTTCATTTTTTACCTTTTTTGTCTTTTATTATATTCTTTCAAAATATTAACAGAAAAAAGGAAGAAAATATAGAAATTCATTTCATTTCATGTTTCATGCCTTTTGAAAAAAATGAAATTAAATTATCCCCTTTAAAATATATGTTGGATCTTTTTAAAAAATCTTGATTTATTTATTTTACTTTTAAAAGACAAATTTGACAAGGAAAGGAAAGAAACAATATTTTGCCCAGTTTAATAAATCACAGACCCCACTACGCCACTGTTTTCAAACATCTATTACCATTTTGGCAATCCAACATCTGTCGATATATTTTTTAATTTTTTTTGTTTCCATATATTATTTGAATGAATTTCTCTTCATCGCATGCAAAAATCTAAAGCTACAGACGAATTATGATAATGTATAAAGAAAGTCTACTCAATTTAAATATTCAGACGCGAACTTAGAAAGATAAGAAAACATGAAAATTATAACATGTGTATAACTTTGGAATAAAATACAATATTTAATGGAAATTGGAAACAATTTTCTTCTAAATTATTCTAATATAAGATAACTTTTTATATTAATGAAATATTTTCTCAATCTTTCCCATTTGGCGTACTTCCTGATAATATATAGAAAATCTGATCAAATATTCTATATATCTGGTTTATACATACGACTAAAATTTACAGGCTTTATAAAACTGTATAGATAGAATAAAACATATCGTGTAAAGTATAAATGTATGCCCTTTATTTTCATAAGCTGTATTAGTGATAACAACCAAGATCCGATTAATAGAATTTAAACATAAAAACCAAGATAATGCCTGGACAAAGAACATCGACGAAATGGAAAATCCCAAGTTACGTTTATGTAACTTAGTTAATGTCCTGAAGAGAGGTACAAGTATTGTAAAATGAAAATCACATATGTATGGAATTTAAATATTCTAAAATCCATTTTTTAAAGTGATAATAAAGCGTTTGTCATGCATAACATTGAAATTGTATAAAGTCACATAATAAACTGCCTTGTTTTATAATTTATTTCGTAGGAAAGAGCGAACCAGATATTTTAAAACACATATAACCATATTCTATATAAAAAAAATTACACGTGATTTAAATGTTCTTTCTTATCATCAAGTCATAAAATTGGTAATAATAAATGACATCTGTCATTATTAACAACAAGTTAACGTATAGACAAAGAGCATTAACAAAATCAGAACTCTTACAATGCATTACGTAATACTTAAGACATATCCCGAAAGAAGTACAACTGTTCGGAGAGAGGAACTACAAGTAGAACTTTTTGAAAATACGATTTTTAATACTTTTATTTAAAACTAAAAGTTCTAAAGTACGGCATGGATTACTTTTATCAAGGCTTTATGAAATCGATTCCTTTTATATTGTTACAGTTATTGTTCTTTAAAAATTCGAATGATGAACAAACAAAGAATTTATTAATTCACAGATTAAACTCTTAAGACCCTGAGCAACACGTGATACTCAATGAAGTGGAAAGCGCTGTGTTTGGGGGAGAAGAACTAGAACTTTTGAAAATAGGATTTTTTATACTTTTTTTAAAAACAGAATGTTCAAATGTAAGGCACTCATTACTTTTATCAAGGCTTTACGAAATCGATTCATGTTATGTTGTTACAGGCATTGTACTTTAAAAACTCGAATGGTGACTAAATAAAGAATTTATTAATTCCATAGATATTAGCAAAACTGCTTACGACCATGAGCAATACGTGAGCAATGAAGTGCAAGCGCACCTACTGTTTCGGGGAAAGGAACTACGAGTAGAACTTTTTGAAAATACGATTTTTAATACTTTTATTTAAAATTGAATGTTCAAAAGTACAGCATGGATTACTTTTATCAAGGCTTTATGAAATCGATTCCTTTTATGTTGTTATAGTTATTGTTCTTTAAAAATTCGAATGATGAATAATCAAAGAATTTATTAATTCTACAGATATTTAAAACTGCTTATGACTCTGAGCAACACGTGACACGCAATGAAGTAACAAGCGTACTGTTTAGGGGAGAGGAACTAGAACTTTTTGAAAAAATACGGAAATATTTAATGCATTTCTTCAAAATTGGATATAATGTTCAAAATTCAGGCTTTGATTATTTTTGTCAAGGCTTTACGTAGTCGATTTATGTAATATTATTGAAATGATTGTACTTTAAGAATTCGAATGGTGAATAAACAAAGAATTTATTAATTTTACAGATAATAGCAAAATTGTTTCTGACGCTGAGAAATACGTAATACTGAATGAAGTAACAATACGTATGAAATAATATGCTTGTGCTTTAGATAAATAAATAAATTACAATTTGTTCAAATTATTACAAAAAAATGATGACAGAGAAAAAAAAATTAAAAAAATTCTCTTGTCGATTAAATTTTTTTCTTTTGATTTTCATGTAATTAAAAATTTTTCTTTGCTATTTTTTTTCTATCATAGAAAATAGACTAGCAATGAATTTCCTTTCAACAAATTTCCCGAACTTTTATTACTTTTGTAAATTTTAAAATAACTTTTTCTTAAGGATAAACAATCACAAAAATAATCATTATTACGTAAAATAGTGCTTATAACATAAAATATGCCTAATAGATTCTTCATCAAATGGAAGTATTGCGTACGAAAGGAGATGCAACTTCTTACAATTTAGTTATGTATTCTTTTTTATTATTATCAAACAAATAGAGTCAATACGACTTTAAATATATAGTTACATTATTTTATTAGATACTTTTATTGCGTCATAACTTATCGTATTTCAAAGTACTTCCTTTTTTTTTAAGCAGGATATCTTAAAACTTATGGTTTCCACTTATCCCACTTATGGTTTCCAACCAAAAGTGGGATCAAACATTAATTTTGGAGTGAGAAAATACAAGTATCGACTGACCCTTTCAATTTTTTTCAATATAAGCAATCAAAACTAACCTAAAACAAACATAAAAATAAATGAAAATTCATAGAAAATTTTGAAAAAAAAAAAAAAGCAGTACGTGACTAAATTATTTTTTTAAAAATCGCTAAGTAAAATTTAATTATTCTGTGATTGCCTTTCCTAAATATTTTGTAACCAAAATGGGATCACGAAAGAAAGAATTTTAAGAAAACTTGCTTTAATAAATTTTTGAAAATAATTTTAATTATTCTATATTTTTAAATAACAGACGTCAACTTTTTTCGAGACAAGACGCAGCATCATTACACATTCCTTTTTTTGACTACATTTTGTACCACTGTCCTATGTATTACTTTAATTCTTTGCAAACTGTCGATTTGAATGACAAAAAAAAGTGTATAAAAAGAGCGTAAAATAAGATATAAAGTGCCTTGGCTTTCGAGATTAATTGAATTTGGATTTCCAGACTCCAAAAGGATGACTGTTTGTCCCGGATTGAAAAAAAAAGTATCCAGAATGTATTCAATATAAAATTAAGTATTCCTTCTAAAATTTTGCTTAAAAGCTCATATTAAAAAGATTAATTAGATTTTATTTTTTAAAAGTTGGATAAAAAAGATAATTTTAAATGAGAAAAAAAAATGTTAGGATAAATTTTTATTACACATCTCAAAATGTCCGGTACAGTCGCAATTCTTAATTCTGTGTAAAATATTTTTAAATTGTCCGTTTTTCATTTATCAGCAAACAGAACATTACAGAAAAGAGTGCAATTTGGATTTTAACTTTGAAAAAGTTAATTTTTAAAGAGCTATGATTGCAAACTTCTAATACAGGTACATTTTAACCAGTTAACTGTTTTTCACGAGTATAATTATCATGGAAAAAGTACATTTTGCATTATGACGAGTTTATTAAATGACAATTATTATATTTATATAATAATTGCTTAGTTGTTATATTTATTATTAATTATTTATTATATTTATATAATATATATACGTTTATAATGATTTAGGCACGCATTTTCCGAAGAGGACGAAACAGTTAACTGGTTAATATGATTTATGTGAATGCATTAACCTGAAGAGAGAGGGGAAATTGGAAGTAATTACATATTATACTATTTATGCTTTTTTAGCAGTTTCTGCTTTCTTTTGAAATTTTTTTAAATTATCGACTATTTTATTATTTTTACATTTATTTTATTAATTTCTCTATTTAATTATTCATTTAATCCTCAACTCTCATTTAGCGTCAAAAATTGGGGGAATCTAGAGCTTCCTGGGTTGAAGCTTAGAGAATTTGAACAATATATACATACTCTTGAACAATACATACAAGTAAATGTAAAAATACGAATAGCTTAGAACGAGTGAATTAATTCTATAAAGTTTATGGAATATAAAATCATACATACATCTAATCAGCCATTGTTTGTTTCAGTTCATCCAAAGAAAAATAAGTGATTTTTAAATCGGAATTGACGTTTTTATACTTCAAAACTAACAGCGAAAACAACTTGTGAGCCAAAATAATCATAGAACAGGATATGCTGTAATTAGTAAAACGTGTGAAGTTACTTACATACGAATATCCGCCAGGCAGTTTTGAAGTCCTCACGGCGGGTGAGATGTATTTGAGAGAAATTCTTTAGAAAATTCTCCGCACCGCCGCGTCAGAAAATAATTTCTATTTTTAACATTGTTTTTCTTTTTTTCTACAAAGCAGGTCAACTCTGTCGATTTACGAATCGACGGAGACTTCCGATTTCTTCCTTTTCCTCAGTTAAAGGGAAAAGGCGATTAGTTTTTGTTTTTCGTTAAAATCTCGTTTTTCGTTAATATACTTATTCAGTAGTAATTACAGATCCAAACGTCGGATCGAATCTAATTGCAAGATGATAATCGTAAACAAGTAGATACCCTGTTTTTATCATGGAGTGCAATGATGCGTTAAGTACAGTGTTTTTAATCATTTTTATCTGTAAAAACGACGATAAATTTCGATGAAAGCAATGAATCTTATTCACTAGTCAATGATGAAGTTTTAATGAATAAAAAAGAATACTTAGAGTGATCATTCAAAATTACCTATGCACTTGTTCCTTCTATGTTCATTGGAATCTTCTTTCTCCCAGAAAAAAACTGAACTACCAAGAAATTTTGTTAATTTTCATTCGAAAGTATGGGATCAAATTACCTTTTCAATATAAATGTAAATTAACTAATCATCCTATTGCACAAATCTCTTTAATCGAAAATATAATTTAAAATATGTTATGTAAAAAACAAATCCAGTATTTTGTTGTTGCTATTTTGGACATTTTCGCAGTTTGTTCCAATTGAATATTTTCGCAACAGTTTTATAAAAGGGAGAGCGAATAAATGCTAGTTTCTAAATGAAAAAAATGTCAATTCATATTTCACATCGACTTCTATCTATCAATAGAAATGATTCGAAATACCATGACTAAATGTATTAGATAAAAATTTGAATTATTGCATTTAGCTTAGAAGTAATTTATCATGGAATTTTCTCGTTTAATTTTTAACGTTGTCATTTTTTAAATCGAAATATATTTGCACTGCAATGAGATTTCCTGTGATTTTCAAATATGTGTTCTGCCATTTTACTGAAATTTGATAAATTTTACTTTAGTTTAATTATACGAACGCTCTGTTTTGAAACAGAAGAAAGGTTATTGTGAGATGGATTTCATAATTTTAAACTGTAGTTAAATGACGAAAGTGACAGCGCTTTTCAAATTTCTACGCCGCACCGGCTCTCTATTTGCTTCGTGAAAGCTTGATCTGACATCTTCATCCTGACTGATTTTGCAGAAAATACTGCTATGTAAAACTTTTTCATTCTGTCCTCTTTTACTTTTTTTTATCCCCCCCCCCCTTTTTCGCAATTTCATCATCACCGTTTTTGTAAATTTCCTTTGTAAATTTCTCTTTGTAAAATTCAGCCAACCATGTAACTGCAGTTGTTATGTTATTCTCTCCCAGCATTGTTAGGTCTTGAGGTGAAGAACCTTTGAGTTCAAGTACTCCGTTAACCTCCATCTTAAAACAGCAATCGGCATAGTGCCGAGAACTGGTGAATTTTTGCTTAGGATCTTAAGACCTCTACTTGAAATTGCCGGACTAAGCGAATGGTTTTCTATCTGTGGGCCTCTGCGGATAACTTATTAATGGACCGCGAAATGGCCTTTTCATATTTTATTTGGGTGTTACTTTCTGAAAAGACAAAAGCCAATGGAATTGAAATCCTTTTGAAGAATACCGAAAGATATTGTAAGTATCATCAAATGAAGAAGCTAATTGAATAATCATGTAACCAGATTCTATTGCGTTTTGGAACAACATCATTGGTCTCGTCCTGGATAAATGTTCGGTCGTATTCAACAATTGCAAAACTTACGCTGACACATTTAATGAGGTTCTCGACCATTTATTTGTGTGAATGTGCTGTAGTGTTTTGAAAAATAAGTGCAGAGACTAAGTCTTTTGATCCAGATATTGAGTTTCTTGTGAGTATAAATAAGGATATAATCCTAAATAAATTAGTTTTTAATAATCAATACATGTCATCGCTTGCCCTCATATTACATTAATACGTTTTTAAATGGTAGCAAAAATTACAAGCAAAGGAAAAATGAATAGATAATATATATTAATTATCCTGGAAGTTATTAATTAATTAATTAATCTGGATAAAATGAATTTTTTGAATATAAAATAATCCTAAATTGTTTTTTAATATTTATATTTTACTTATAAATAATAACTTGAAATGGATAGAAGTAAAAATATTGAAAAATAATAAATATGACAATTGTAAAAGTTCGTTTATCAAAATTCCAAAAACGTATAAACTTGGTTGATGATTCAAAATTGAAGGAAATTAGTTTTAAAATTTCATTTGTATCATAAAATTACGAATAAGAAATTTCTCAGTGGGTAGAAAATAGATAAAAAATATATGTTTAAAATAATTGGTAAGTCCAAAGAACTATTTGTTCAATTTTGTTCAATTCAATTTGTTAATTTATATAAAAGTCCATGAAGCCTAGATAAGTCACCAGTAATTCACAATTCCCCTTCCATATCACCAACCATTCCTGATAGAAATCTCAAAAATATACTTCATTATAAATTCCCTATGAGGTTAAATATAGACAGAATTATAAAGCCACAACTCTGGATTGATTTGGCCAATTTTTACTTCTTATGAATCTCGTGACCGACGGGTACGGTATCAGTGGTTGCTTACCCTCTATCACCTCCCATTTTTGATAAAATTCTCAAAATTACTATTTCTTTGTAAATTGACTCTGAGGGAAATATTAAAAGAGTACTCTAACCACAGCACGGGCACTGATTTCGCCACTATTTATTTCATATGAAAACTTTTGACCCCTAATAGGACATAATGATCCCTTGCCTCCCTCCAGTCTCAGCGAATGAACCGATTTTGTGACCTTTATTTCTGAATTAATATCGAAATATTGGAAACATAACTAAAGAATTAGAATGCTCTATGTTAATTGAACAAATAAAATTTAAGATAGCTTTGTGATGAGATGTAATCCATCAAGGTTTGATGACATGACTATATTGATTCTATTAATATATTGGAAGAATTACTGGTCCCCAGGGGCGTCTAGATTTAATTTATTATGAAAGTTTTCTATAAAGACTAAAGCTTATATCAACGGTTAACGATCATATAAACTTAGTAGATAAACTGAAATGGAAAAATAACCGAAAAACAGAACCATGAAAACTTGATAGATAATGCTGTTTATGATAAGTAACTATGTGATATGAAATTATTTAATTTAATCATTATTACAATAAATAATTTAATGATTATATAAATTTGGTAAATAAATTAATATAAAACTAAATCAAGTATCATTTAAAAACAGAACAATAAACATTGTACTGTGAATCTAAGTTTATTCATTCCATTTCAGTTTATTTCAAACAAATATTCGAGTTGCTTTAAAATTTTCTTAAATGACATACAAGTTAAAAAATAAATTTCCAAATTATTCAGCGAACAGATAAAAAAAGTGAACTCATATTATGGCAGTAATTCAAGTGTTTTAAAAATAAAAATAATTAATTTAAGAATGTATTTATAAAAAGACTGCATAAAATCGAATAAAAAATAAAGAAGTGCACCTTTTATGTTGAACGCTTCATTTATTTCAAGTTTTTTAGTTTTAGTTTAAATCTTTGAAATTCAGAATTAAATTTTTAGTTAGTGCATTTTACGAAATTAAAGAAGCGTATAATTTTTCATAATTAGAAAATAATTTTAAATTCTTTGAGCAAATTAAAAGAATCTTGGAATAATCGGTGCGTAATAAATAAAGAGGGAGAAAAAAAGGTTAACTATTTTTTAAAAAGCTGCTTTAATTCAGACAAGATTCTAGAATAATCATTAACAAGGAATTAAAACATTTCTTTAGCTTTTTGGAGAAATGTTTGCTCAAATAGTTTTTGAATTAGTTACACCATTTTAACTCTATATAAGAACATTGTGAATTCGTTTTTTAAAAATCATCTGAGAGTAACAAAGACATATAAAAATTCAGTATCTCGGTATCTTATTCATGACACGTCATGCATAAACACTGTCATCAAAAGGTCGTGTATCGAAAATTCCATTCGGCTGAATTCCAATAGTCGGCTCCCTTTCATATCATCATCACCAAAGGATGCCAAGTTGGCTTTGGTTTTTAGTTTAGTTACATTAATGTCCCATTTTAAATAAACACTATAGATATTTTGGGACGTACTTCGTAATTTTGAACCGCAGTCAGATGACGAGGACGATATCTGCCCCCCCCCCCCACCTACAAATTTCCACACTGTACCAGTCATGTTGGCAATACTTAGTACAGAGATTACATTGGCGACATGGCCTCTATTGATATTATAAAGGAGTACCAACTAGCAGATTTCAATCAAACTGAATTTTAATATACGACTTTTTTCACTGTGAGTGCGATATATTTCATAAATTAACTTTTTTTTATTATGAACAATAACGAATTTTTACTTTCTTATATCCCAAGTACACACAAAGAAAGTATTGTAATGAAAAAAAAATTACCTTGAGAATTTCACGAATTTTCACGCTTTAAACTCCCTTAATTCAGAAAAATACATTTTTAGAAGGACGTTTGTTTGTCTGTTGTTCTGTATGTATGTGGGCATGATAACTTAAAAAAGCATTGAACTAAAGATATAAAATTTGATATGTTGTCTTAACGTCACATTTCTAGATTTCTAGAAAAAATTAGATGACATTCATCCGCTTGATTTGTCTATATATATGTGATGGATGCATGCATGCATATGTATGATATAACTCAAAAACGCAAAGAGCTAATTGGAAAAAAAAAATAATACATAATTTTATCAACAAAAATTTAGTTTATATGTGTATTAAATTTCGGATCAGACACATTAAATTAATGATCATCTGCTGGACAATTTTATTTATTTTTGTATGCAAATGAGATAGTTCAGAAATAAAACGACTTATATAAATTAAATCTGGTATGCATTTTTGTGGCTAAAGTTGTAGATAAGTGTTAAAATTTGCATCAAATCGTTAAAAGGTAAAGCGTCCAAAATGAATACTCGATTTTTCCTTATTATATTACGAAGCACAAAATTTCGCATCACGAAATGCGAAAATAGGAGGGCAGAGGACACTCATGTTGCGGAATAACGTGATTTTCTACCTCCCTCCCTACATTATCCCAACCCCGTTATACGTTCAGGGGATGCAAAAGAAGATAGATACCGAACAGAAAAAAACGTACTGATTGTCTAAGTATACAAAAAAAGTTAAAGGGAAAAAACTCTTTCTAGTTTATCTTACTACACTCATGTTTACAATCATGAAGATATATTTCCTACAAATCATCTTAATAATTTATTAGGTATGTTTTTATTTATTCCTAATTGTTTAAAGTCTGAATAAAATGAATAAAAAGTGCAATAAAAACGTATACTTTTAATAAAATCTGATTTGTACATCATTTGAATTTATTTAATTGCTAAAAATTTAAGGAGGACATTATCCTGACAATCACTGCTAGCATATTTTTTCTGAATAAATTATTAAAATTCTCGAAACCGATTCAATTATTTTTAGCATTCAATCTATAACTGTAACAATTATAACATTATAAACGAACATACTACCGAATAGTTAAAGTTTACATCGCTTATTTTTTGTATAAGCATATATTAAATGTAATCTGTTTTGAAAACCTAGAAATTCTAGAAACCCTATGCTAGAAAGAGTAATAGTTCTTCATCAATTTGTTGTCGGAACATTTCGTGCAATATTCTCACATATAAAAAGACTCAAATAAGAATCTATCTTTTCTCAAAAATTTCGATTTTTCTTTGCAAATATTCATTTTATCACAATTATCTTGAAAGCGAATCTGTAGATTTACAGGAGAATATGTGGAGATAACTGCAGTGGCTAATTTTCGAAATTCGGGCAGTTAAATGTGTTCATTCAAAAGCGTAACATGAAATAATATTCATCTAAACATGTAATTTTTAGCTTAAATTATCTCTAAATTGTAAATATAAATGTTTAAGACATGTATTTTCCGATGGAGATAAGAATCTGACAGCAATTAGATAACATATTTGTTTTTTGAGGCATTTTCTCACGTACTTTGAACATTGAATTTTCTTGATAAGCTAAGCAATTAGGGGTTCATTAAAATAAGGGCAATTTTCTGCGATAAGGGATAGGTCACTGATGATGAAAGGTATAGGGGATAAAGAAATTCCTTATGACATTGTACGTAGTGTTATTGAAACTGTAGAAGTATAATTCTTGAACTGCTAGAAGGCTCTACAGGACTGATTGAAACTATAATAAATCGAAATACCGACGAAATTGTAAAAAAAAAAAAAAAAAAAAAAAAAAAAATCAACTAACAAAGAGAGAGATTCGAACCTCAAAACTGAAATTCCACAGGATGGTAACATTTCAGGATTGCATCAGCTATTTTCATTCTATTTTTAATTATTGATACTTATGGCAGCGATTACGTGCACGGAAAAATGTATTTAACAACATCACCTAGATCATATAAATGAGCACAGAAACTAAGCATTATCGTGGCAACTAATTAACGTATTAATGGCAACCAATAATGTATTTTGCCGACGTCAAGGCATAGGGGTCTTCCCAGTAGTCTGGGCGTCCTGGGTTCGAGTCCCGATTCGAGCAAGGTTGTTTTTCATCTGTTCTATCTGTGAGACGAGTGAATGTGCCCCCCCCCCCCTGTTAAAAGGGGTTGTGCAAGCGAATGTGATGTGTGAGTAGCTAAGACGTACTCTTGGCCCTAGTTGCCGCTACTAAAAACAAGAGACGCTCCCTTGACTTAAAATCGTTGACTTCGTCATCGAGCTTGTTTTTGGCAAGTGCCATTATAAACAACAGCAATAATTTTTTTAAAAATATTTTTTGAAAACAGATTAAAATTAGAAAATAATTATACGGAAATAAAATTGGTATGACTGAAATGCAAATTTCGTGAATTTAAAAGTGGTGTAAAAATGGTATAGGTGCAAAATATGCTCCAGAATTACAGATGATTAATGCTATTATTTGAATCAATTTTTAATTAAATATCTAATCAAAACTTTGAAAACCCCGTTTTAAATGATTGTCTATTACTCAAGATGTAAATAAGTGGAATATCTCGGAATTTTCGCCTTAAGGTCCGCCCTGTAAAGCATTTTTTTATCGTGTTTGCCGCATGATGCAGACGCAATTAGGTAAACAATTAGGCAACGGAAAGTATTCAGCCCATAAACAATGTAGCTTTAAAATAACCTTTTTGAGTTTTCCCGAGTGTTCTAATTAATTGCTGCAATGTAAACGACTATTTTTAATTTTCTAAAACATTATTTTCTAATATTCAGCCCACTTGATTTTAAAAGGAAATAAATGTTAAAAAACCCCAATTTACTATAGAAATTTTTTTTATCTTTTTCTGTTTTTCAGACATTGGCAATTTGAAGAGAATACTACTTTATGGTGCAATTCGTTGCATTTTTAAATTCGTTTTCATTAATTTCAAGATATCTTACAGAACTAGACTAAATTTATAATTTTCTTTAAAAAATAAGAAAACAATAACAACAAAGAATTTGAGCTTATATCTGCCAAGGAAATGTATATTGGAGTTCTGCAGAACTTTGCATTCTTTACACACCAGAGAAATTCTGAAGACATCTTCAAACGTCTCTTGGTAAGGTCATATGCCTGTTACCATTTCTTACTTCTAAAAATATAAGTATCTCTAGAGCTTTCCCTGGAGTATCAAGAATAAGGAGAGAAAGACAATCCAGAATTTATTGACGTAAATTGTCTTCAGAAAAGAAATTTCTTCATGCTTTAAAGCTATATCAACATGCTCAAGCTCAAAAGAAGAATCCTTTGTCAAAGTGTCAGCGGCTTCATGGTCACAGAAACTAACGCGAGAAGATATCTAATGTAAATATACACTTCGAAAGCGGGTTAATAAAATTCAAGCTTGTTATACCAACTTTGCGTTTCCCATACTATTTTGGTTGTTTCTAAATATTGAACAGAGGCGTGCTTATTGTCATGTCCTTGAAATCCTGCACATCCTTTAAGTCGATAATTCACATTTTTTTCCATTTACAATAACATCTGACCTAAAGATGGAACAAACGACATTTATTATGTTTCTGTATGTAAATCTAAATCCTTAGAAATCGTAATACTTGTGCAACTGCTAGAAAAGCACAATCACTTTTGCCACCATAATAGTGCATGTGGAATGTGGATAATAATATCCAGTACTAAATGTCTGAAAAAGTTGGTATTCTGGTACTTTTATTAAATTTAATGTAAAATTCAATTTGGAAGGGAATTTGGAAAAAGGGAGGTGATGTCACTCACAGAATGAAAATGGACAGGAAGTATGTTACAGAAAAAGGACTTCTAGTCCAAGAATTCAGCGGAGTCTATTTTTGAGTAGAGTGTTGTAAATACATTTGGGAGTCAGATTCCAAAGCTTTAATTTTTCTTCGTAACTAGTGAAGTTCTTATTATCTTCTTTATTCTTTTCATAAAAAGGACTTCTAATCGAAGAATTTAACAGTGTAGTAAACACATTGGAGTCAGATTCAAAAGCTTTAATTTTTCTTCGTAAACGAAGTTTTTTTTTATTTTATAAAATTTCAGATAATTATTGAGATTAGAATAAATACTTCAGTCTTATCATTAGACGTTTTATCATGCATTATCCTCTGTTAATCGTTTTTAAATGTCAACTGTTTTGTTTTGAATCTGAGATTTATATCGAATAAAAAACTAGTTACTTGCAAATCTGATCTGTTTTTGATTAAAGTTTTTTTTTCCTTAGAAAAATATGATTTGTAAAAAAAAATCCTTAAACTCCATCAATGAGGTTTTATTTTTAATTTCTGTAAGTGAATCTGTATTATAAATAATGCGTAGGATTTTTTATTTGCAAAAGAAATGAGGGAAATTGTGTTTAATTCAGTGAAAGAAAAAATGGGCCTTCATTCCAATTAAAATGTAATTTACTTTGAGCTTAATATTTCCATATAACTCTTGATTTAGCAAATTTTTTTCTCAATTTCACAACGGTACCGTTAGTTACCAGTTTATAAATGATTATACTTATAAATGAACGTCATTAAAAATAATACTCTAAAGTAAAATAATTTATAGCCAAATGAATTCTTATCTTTTAATCTTTTTTTAATTGAACCATACTACATTATTATCCCAAGAAATGTTTTTAAGAAATCATGCTTTGGTTGAATTTCTTTCTTGAAAGCGGTAGGTAATTGAATGTTCAAGTTCATTATTTTTAGGTTAACAACGAAGAAATGAAATCAGAAAAGAAAGGCTAGCTTTGAAAAAGATGTAACATTTTCTTTTTTATACTTTAATTATGATTATATTAATTATGAACAATAATTCTATAAGTTTCTTTTCTTATTGATTTTATGGTTAAATATTAAACTTTTCCCAATCGAAATGCTATTATTCAAAGGATTTTACAATTTACTTATAAATTCTAACTTATTTATTCGCAATATAAAGCATTTACAAATACTAATTATCCGAAAGTATTACCAAACTACAAAAAATAAGAAAATTCGTGGTTTACCTATTAGTAAAGAGACTATTGATGATTTTTTTTTCTTCTAAATGAAAGAGAGCAGACTATACATGCGTATACAAAAATAGGGAGAAATATTCTGATATCGCACAAGTTCAAAAAAATTCAGCCATTTTGGAATTGCTTTAAATTTTTTAAAGAATTCATTATATTTTGTCACTTAAAATTATAAAAAAACTGTAAAACCTTGTTGTATCTCAAAATGCACTTTTTCATCCGCAATTTCGGTTAACAAATCGTTGCTATATAGCACAATAAACTTGATATTTTTATTTGTTTTATATATTAAATATAAGATAAGAGCATTTTTTGGTCGGAAACATATTCTTATCTCTATTACCTTCAAACAATGTATTTCTTTTATGTATACAGTACAAGAAAACGACAAATACTTTATAAAAAGGAATATCCCTTCGCATGGTTATTGTACTTTTGCTTCAAATCCATCTAATCTCTCTGCAAAGGGACAGAGTCGACGATCACCGCTTGTGATGAATACTTTTTTTACTCGTTACAAGCTAGATTGAAATTTGATGAAGCAGGAATGGTGAATCTCTTGTCGTTTCTTTAAATCACTAATTCCTAAATTACGCATTCATAATCAATTCTTCGAATTGTAAATTTATAACTTTCCACGTTCATTCAATCTTCGAATCAATCGAGTCAATCGATACCAAGGGATGGAATGTTTCTCTTGGGTGCAAGGGAAAACCTTGATGCACAGTCCTCCGAACATTAAGACATAACTTGTTTTTTGACGCTGATTATTAAAAGGATAAAATTAAAAGACAAAATGCATGATTAAAAAAATACATCATAATTAAATTCAGTAAATATAATGAAAGAGGTATAAATACATCTCTCTCTCTCTCTTTTTTTTTTAAGAACTCATATGTAAAAGTCGGAGGTAGTTATTAACATCATATTTCTGAAATTTTTTCGACTCTTAAATGTTTATATGATATATAGATTTTTAGTCTTTGATATGAAAATATTATTGGCCATGTCAAGATGCAATTGTTTGAATTATTTTCTATGATAAAAACAAATGGATGCACGGACATAAGTCTTCATAAACCGATGCTGCTAAGTATCATCGTGTCTCTTGTAGTGTGATCCAAAGATATTGGGATAAAAACAATCTGGAGAACCGAAAATTCAGATTCAAGGAGATGTGTATCAGGTCGACCACGAGGTAAAAGCTTTTCTGAAGGTCCTTCTTTAACAGTTTCAGTTCAAAAAGGCACAATACAACAGGAACTAGAATGTGCATAACAATAATCCGCAGGCTTCTTCTGAATTAATACTTGCGTGCGAGAAAATCATTTACGCGTGTTTCAATCAGTTTACAGGATATATGACTTGTTTAATTATATAAAAGTGTACATTACTTGAACCACGCAGCTATATAGGTCTATACTTTCATGTTTGAGTTTCAGTCAAGTGTTTTAAAAGTTATTCGAGTTCTGCTCAAGACAGAAGCAGGTACCAGATACTACTTATCCTACATTTTTCAAATGTATACAAGCGATTCCCAATGCCAGTTGATTTGGAGAGAGGTCGGGACACGGTTTCATCCCAGTAACATCACGGAAAGAGACCGTTTCGGTGGTCCTGGAGTTGTCGTCTGGGGAGGCATTATGATGAACGGGCGGACTGAGCTCCACGTTTTCGACAGAGGTTCTGTAACTGGAGATCGCTATTGTCAGGAGGTGATCCTTCCCCATGTGCGTCTGTTCCGAGGTGCCATTGGATCAGACTTCGTTTTTATGGATGACAATGCACGGCCACTCAGGACTCATGCTGTTGAGGAGCTCCTGGAAAGTGAAGATATCACTCGAATGGATTGGCCGGCGTGCTCCCCTGATTTAAATCCGATAGAACATGTGTGGGATGCTTTGGGGAGACGCCTTTCGGCACGATTACATCCTCCTGGGAACACCCGACAACTTAAACAGATGCTGATTGAGGAATGGGCACTCTTACCTCAAGAACTGTTGGACAATCTGGTGCTGAGTATGGGGAGACGGTGCGAAGCAACCATTGCAGTAAGGGGAGGGCATATCCCATACTAAGGAATATCTGCTTGCTGTTCTTCCTCTTGGACAGATAATCATGTGCAACGATACTATGAGTTCAATAAAGCCTTTTTTTTGTTTGATTCCGTACTGTATGCATTGTATTCATTTCTGCGCAACTATGCTTTCGTCATTCTTTCAGAACAAAATGCTGTATCTCATTTCTGAATTTCATGTCTCTCAAATGATTTCTCGTGAAGTTATGGCAAAAAACATACCTGTTGCTTAAGTTTTGTACACCAGTGTATATTGTTTAAATCCATTTGTAAAAATGATGAAGTATACATTGAATAATCACACATATGTTAGCAGTCAATAATCATATAAATAATTCAAACGAATCTCCTATTTTTATTTATGTTTGTTTGTAAATTAAGTAAAAACAATGAATTGTGCTTTAATTTTTAGAAATAGGTGTATATTACATCATATCACAATTTTAATCTAAAAAATTATACGATTTTGTTAAAAAAAAACTTTGAGCTAGTTTTTTTTTAAAGAAGATTTTCTAATAATAAATAGAACAAACTTTTTGGAAAAGCAGGACAGAACACAATGTTAACTTAAGTGAAAAGCAATATAAACATTATATAAGTATCAATTTAAGCCCTACTACAATCAGTGACTAAGATGACAATATCTCCGAAGATCATCTCATTGATGAATAACAAAGACATGTTTTTACGTATCGTAGAGCTATAGAAGTATCACTATGAAAATAAATTGCTATCATTTTAAATACAGTATTTCATCACATAGAATATAGATTGTTGGTGTTTAAAACTAAATTTTGTTCAAATAAATAAATTACTTGTACATCCAATAGGATCGAATTTAGAAGTTTTTAATGTGTATAATGTTATTACGCGTAGATTTTCCCGCATTATTAATGTGATCTGTCATTTACTGTAACATGTTTCAGTCTCGTCAACCTATTTAGTCTCTGTGTACTGTTGTGTTTCACATTCACGCTTCAGAGAACAGCAGTGGAGGATTTAGGAATACTTCGGCTGTAGGTAGAACTCATTATGATGTCTCTCTTTCAATAACTGTCAAAATAGTTTTATATTTTATAAATGTTTAGTTTAATCAACATGTTAGTGATTTGTTTTAATTGTTTTTTTATTTGAATAACTTTACGAAAAGCTATATATATTTATTTATTCATTTTTAATGTGTATAGGGAGGAAAAAACGAGTAAAGTAACAAAATTCTTGAAAAATTAATTATACTTATTAGTCAATGATTTTATTACTTAGAAATAAAAGGAATTGGCTATTATGATAGAAAACAATATACTTCTAACAAATATAATATTCAAAATTATTATTTTAGAGTATCTGTCAGATGAAATTCAACATACTACACTTAAACAAATAATTAAATATTTCAATTACATTATAATTAATTAATTAATTAAATTTCAAAAATTTAATGATTTACATAATATAGCTCTAATATTTTATAATTTATAATTTTTTATAATTTATAACTATCCCAAACAGCCTAGTCAGATATCCGCCACTTGAAAACAATGATAAATGATACAGCAGAAACAAGCCATTCTTAATATCGTTGAAAATCTTCCTTCGGTGTTACTTAGTCACAGCAACATACAATGATGAAGAAAAGATAGGGCCAGCTGTAATATTCAGATATTTACTAAATTTTATAATGTTGTATATTAAATCTTTTGTGGAGTTAAATATCTAGCAGAAAGAAGTTATTTTTCAGTAAAAGTTTAGCAATTTTTTTAACGCTTTATATTTTTATTATTTTTAAAAATATTTGAACAGATTGAAAATTGAAAGCATAAATAGGATCACTCAGTTTATCATATTATTATGAATTTATTTTCACTCTCAATCAGATATTAGATGGTACAAATAACTTTACTAAATGATTTTAGTTTATTAGAAATCAATTTTAAAAGCAAAGGATTTTATTAAAAAAATTTTGATTACTCATGTTAGTTTTACAAACGCAAACAATGTTGTTTATTTTCACTATATGAATTGGCAGAAAATTTAGATTATTCTTTTGATAAAATATATTCTTTGTTCTTCGTTGTTACATCGTATTATTTTATTTCTCTTATTTTTACAACAAATACATGTTTATTAGCAATATTTATGTTTTCGGCTAAAAGCATTTTTGATGATATTACAATGTTCTCTCAGCTGTGGGAAGAAGAAGAAAAATTGTGTGAAGAAAAACGAGGTAAGATTATTAGTTTCAGAGAAATTTCAAAATGATTAAGATGTTCAAAAAGTGTTATGAATAACTTTTTGAAAGATACCAAACATTATGCTACATATAAGCGATATGGGAGAAAACTGACTCTATCTAATCGACCAAAAAGAGCCAAAATTAATCGAACCAATTCTCAACACATTTTTATATTCATATTAAAAAGGAATTTCAACTATCTTTTTCGAGTAGAACTGTACGTTATGTACTTATAAAATCTTCACATGTAAAATATATCTAAATATGAATACAGCCTCCACTAATAAAACTGTAAATGATTAATCCTACAGAATGGGCAAAACAGCATACTTGAAAATAAATTGAATGACGGAATTTTCTCAGATACCAAGAAATTTAGTTTGGACAGACCTGACGGCTTTCGATATTATTGGCATGATTTACGTCGTGAACGAACAGTTCTGAATGCCAATTCGGTGGTGGTTGTGTTATAGTTTGGGGAGGATTTGCTCGTAATGGAACAACTCCGATAGCCTTTTTGAAATCAAAAAACAACTCTAAAAATATCAAGACATGCTTGCTGAAAAATTATTACCAGACGCTTTTTGTAATAAAAAACGTAATAAATAATGGGCATTATTTATTTTTAAAAAGACTATACCTTTATCCATGTACCATCATCTAAAAAGTCGTGTTTTCAAGGAAATGAAGTAGAATTATTGGAATGGTCATCAAAAAGCCCCAACTTGAACAAAATAATTTGTGGGGCGCAATGATATTTATGCAAGCAGACATTGTTTCGCCAATAAATATCAGTTACAGTATGCGATCAAAAATTCGTGAGAATAAAAATATCACGAAACAGCTTTTGGACAAACTTTTGGATTCTATGGCCTTTTGATTGTCAGATATCATGCAAAAAAGGGCAAATTTCTGAATAATTAACTGTTTTTTGAACCAAATTTATAACTAGTCCTATTTTGTTTTCGAATTTTCTTTCAAGATAAAAATTAAGCATGAGTAAAACTATACTAAATTAAAATGAAATTTTATTCAAAATAACCTCACATATTGCATTTATTTATGCTCTTATTGTTCTAAAAATTATAATGTACTACAACAAATAGTTTAAAATTTACAAATGTTTTTTCGCTGATCCTATCTTTTTTCCCACCACTACATTCCTTATTTATTTATTGCGTATAATGATAAATAAATAAGTAATTCAGAGTTAAAATACACTTTCATGCTTCCTTTATGGATATATGTGGCTCCTGAATAATTTAATCCTCAGACATGCTTCTAATCATCAGTAGAGAATCACGCGACGTCATTCGCTAGCCTATCTATTAAGTAAATGAGTCCTTCCACGGATCATCATCCTTACTCATCATGCTGAAGTAATTTATGTATATATCGCTCTTTCCTCAAAAAAGAAAAGTGAATAAAAATAAGAATCGTCATAAAATTCCGCTGTCTGAGCAAAGCTGCTTGAGAACTTGTCACATACTTCTACAAAGCGACTGAGAGAGATGATTATAACTTTCGATAGACTGTCTCTAATTATTTTTCCCAAACTCTTTCCAATTTGAACTTGGAATTTTTCTTTCCAGACAGAAAAAAGGTTAAGTTCAAAGTAAACTTTACGCCACAGATGAGTGATTTTAAAAAGTCTTAGAACTGATATAGTGAGAAAACTAATGCTCGGCTAGACGACAGAATTTCATTTGCCTCTCAAGATGGCTGTTCATGAACAGAATAGTAAAGCAACAAATTCTTATTTCAAGAACGCATATATAAATAAATAAATAATACCAAAACTTTAAAAAAATTATCAATGCATTGAAAAGGAAAAAGAAAATCAACAAAAATCCACAGATGAAAACAAAATTCCCAGAAGAGTGAGGGGCATGTACAAATACTCTAAGTAAATTGGATTTAAATTTTATTGCTAATTCATTTTTATACAACACGTATTGAGGTATTGTTTGTTTTTAATTATATTTTTAATGATATAAGAATTTGTATCTATCCTTGTTTTTTTTTAAAGATTCATAGTTTTACGATTTTTGTTTAGACCTTCAGATTTTTGATGAAAAATTATTTTTTAAATATATTGCTAAAAATGTTTATTTTTTATGCTTAAAACTTCAAATTTGCATTCTTTAATATATTTACCAACAATGATGTGACTTTATTATTTAGAATAATTTGTGTGACGATGTCTTACTTTTACTCTCATAAAACACTCATGTCTTATCCGGCATTCAACTCTAGACCCACTAGCATTGCAACAGCGTTAACAAACTACCTAATCAAATTGGGAAGCTTTTTTGAAATTTGCATCCACATTCTAATTATCTTGAAATTTCATCTTAGGGAAAACTACTTTCTGTTCACTTTTTTTAATTCGCATATTATCTATGATTAATATCCTACTAACATATTAAATATTCTAATTCATATTAGTAATATTCTTATTCTAAGAATAAGTATTTTATTTCTAGTCTTCTAATAATGTTTTTACTTTTGTTCTAATAATTTCTCATTCTTCTAATAATTTTTTTTATTTTTTCCACTTTCTTTAAATAAAAATTTGGACTTCAAAACAAAATTGACTTTAATAGTAATTCTCTATATAAATCAGAATTTAATCACATTTGCAATATATATTAACTCAAACGAATGTATAGAAAGTTCTTTCTTCCGCTATCGATTACGTCTTAATTTCTTTGTAATATTGTTGATTTTTCATAAAATGTATTGCTTCCTACTTTTTACTGCACTGATAAAAGCGGGTTTAAAATATTTATGTTTTGATTATTTTATATCTTTTAGTCTTTAATATATTTAGTATTTGATGAATGTAAACATAACAGAATCTTAAAATTAAAATTTCTGAAGTTGACTACTAGATGGCGCTAACTGTATATAATTTATTTTCACTTAAACTAATATATTAATTATTAATAAAGAGTTTTAAATTTGTTTTAATATCATGTTTTTATAGAGAACAAATTATAGTATAAATTATAGAAATCAATACTCCAGAAAGTGAATGAAAATCTATTCGAAAAATCTCATCTTTATAAAGCAAGTAAAGTAAAAGCTTTCTTTGAAATTAAAAATAAAGCCTTTTGGTAACCTATAATTAAATACTGAGTAATTGACTAGAGTGAAGATCGAAGAAAAACTTGTATAACTGCCATATTTTCCTTTGTAAGGAAAGATATTAAAAGCTTGTATATTAATATTTTTACCGTTGAATAAAAAAATTTGAATTTTTGTCTGTTTCTCCTTTGCCAGTTCTCAAAATTTCAGAGTAAGAAAGATGAACTTAATTTCAAAAATTCAAATTTTATTTGTGAAAAATTAAGTAATAATTGCTCATTATTTTTGCAAATTCTCTTTAGTTATAAAGAAGAAACGAGCAGTTTGCGTATCATTTTAGAAGTGCTTTGGTGAAGCTCCTATTTTCCTATTTTTATGCAATTAAACTTCAACAATTCTAAAATTCTATAATTTTATTCACTTCAGTGAATAGAAAATAAATGAAAATTCATGAAAAATAAATTTGTTAGTGTATTTTAAAGAATTTTTTCTGCATAAAATTACTTGACACATTTACTAACATTTACGGGTTTGAAACAGACTGTCACAGATTTTTTTACATGATTACATTCATTTAAGCAATCTAGTTGTTCATTGAAAAAAGTCTAATACAAGATTTTTACATTTCAATTTCCTGTCACATGTGATGAGGAAATTCATCACATAATCTTTCGCTAACGACGAATCTCTAAATTTTCAATGTCAATATTCTATTAACTTCAATTAAACTGAAGTTATTAAAACACAGTTTTATTAACGTATTAAGCAGCAAAATTTGTTAAAATTTTAATTATTTTTTACTTTTTAATTTTGCATCTGTTGTTTTCAAAATTCACATCCAGGTGGCGCCACCGATACCGATTAAAATTTGGATACAATCAATGATTAATTGATAATTAAATTATGAAACTATTAAAATAAAGTATTGTCATCAAGATCACATAAGTATAAACAATTTCAGTTCTCTAGCATATCAGGAAGTGATTGAAAAATCCAATATAAAATTTCCTCTATGCACATTGGAACAAGACAAGATAAATAAAAGTGTTTAAAATGGCTAAAGAAACTTTTATGATTCAAAATATTTCCGTAATTAAATTATGTTTTGTAAAATTATTAAATAACTGTAATAAATTCTTTTTTCACTTTTGCCAAATAATGCTTCCTTTGCTTACTTCATTTTTCCACTACATTTTTTTACTTTCATAAAGAACATTTTTTTAAGAAAATAACAAAATCTTAAATTTAATTAAAAGTGAATTTTTAGGTTTCGTAGTTGAAGATCCAAATTTACAGACTTCTACAGTAATGGTTCGTTACAACTATATAACGTAAGGAGATATTTTAAACTAAAAAAATTTATCAATTTATTGAAAGGAGTTTAGATTTTTTATTAGATAAATTCGATTCATTTTTACGTATCAGCATCAAACATTTTTTGGTGTCAATGTAAATGAATGAATTAAGGAATTAAAAAAATTTAGAAATATTGATTCAATCAAAAACGCTTCTGAGAAAACTTCTTTCTCACTATTTATTCAGAAATAGTATCATAATATACTCCGATAAATTTAGCGTCTTATTGAAAACTTTTCCATTGTTTAATCATTAAAATTTAATACATGGGTAGATATTACATAACATTCGTTTCTACAAAAAAGATTTCCGTTACTGTTTATTCACTAGCAGTGTCATAAAATACTCCACTGATTTAATTGATTTATTGAAAATAATTCAATTGTTTAATCACTAAAATTTGATACATAGATAGATATTACATAATATTTGTTTCGGGAAAAAGTTTCTCTATAACAGCTTATTCACCAATAATATAATAAAAGGTTCCAATAAGTAAATTGATCTTATAGAAAATAATTCGATTGTTTAATCGCTAAAATTTTATACATAACTGAATGTTACATAGCATTTATTTCTGTAAAAAGTTTCTCTCCCACTGTTTACTCCGCAATAATGTTCTAAAATACTTCAAAAAGTTTATTTACTTATTGAAAACAAATTAACTCTTTTATCCAAAAATTCGATTCTCAATTAAATATCATATTACATCCGTTTCGGTTCATATAATTAAAATAAGATTCTCTCTGACTGTTTACAAGGCGTTAGTGTCATAAAATACTCCGAGACATTTCTAAATGTTCTTTATTTGATATCGGCTGCTGTCATGGAACATTGCATTAAAAAAATTCCTTTTTGTCTTATTGTTTCTAGTAGAAGGTGGGTGAACTATTACTACAAGTCGTATGTCAATGCGGAAGGCTTTTATCTATCTACGCTGTCTTCCAGTATTCGATAAAAAAAATATAGAATAATAATTGGTGTTCACTCTTATGGCAGGTGTATGATATATTTTTAGCTGATTGCTACTCACAAAGCGGGAGCGGTTCCAAAATTACAACAGCATTGATGATTGGCTGTCATATTGACAAATCGAATTTTTCTCTCTAGAATCGTCTGTTTATCTAAAAAAGACCCGAACGTGTTTTTCTGGAATACATTAAGGTTGATTGAATAAGGGTAAATAGGTATAAAGTTTATTTTTCTCCTGCGCCTAAAATTGTTTTGACAATGTATATTTGTTGTAAAAGAAAATCTTTGTGTCTTTTGTATTGTTACGCATAGATTTAGAAAACAATGCGCAAAAAAAAACGCTTTTAGCTTAAAATATTTTTGATAGGCAATAAAGTGCATTGTTTTCATTTCTTCTTGTGTCCCATATGAATCATAACATATTAAAAAAATATTAATGCTTAATTGAGTATAATTTGCGAGGTTCCCATATGTTTTACCATTCTCAGTTATTAGAATGTTTTTAAAATCGGGCATCAGTTTGAATAATAATACAAATGCAGATGCCAGCTGGTCTGGTATCATAATAAATAAATAAAAACGCATAAGCATTCAAAAAATTTATAAAATAAAAAAATTAAAATTAAATAAATCATTAGCATGTTAAAAATGCGTTGAAATGTGAAACTAAATGAATCAACTTATTAAAAGAGGAATCTCATAATGTACACTTCTTAGGACATCAAAATATCTAAATCCACCTCTGTGCCAAATACATGATTAAAACAGCGGCTATGCGCAATCAAGACAGATTGTAAAATAGTCATTAAAATGATTTCAATTCGTTTGTTATCGTAAATATCAACAGCACGAAAACGTTAACTGTAAAATCAAATGAAGGGCAACTGATAATGGAGGCCGTCTTTAAAATGCATATGGAGAAGAAAGTTCTAAAGAACAAAAGGTTGAGAACCTCTGCTGGAAAGGATATTATAAAAGGCATTAAATACACAACTCAAATAGCGATATAAAATTTTAAATAAAAGAAAAGGAAACAAATAGTGTGATGCTTAAGTACACAAGAACCATTCGATAAGTTAACAACAGTCCATAGGTGAATAGCTAACACAAATGATGAAACAACTCAATCGTTTGATGACTCAAGTGTGTAATGAGTAAATAAATTTGAACAAACGTATGAGTAAGATAGTCATCTGACTTTCGCTGAAAACACTTCCAACTTTTTACGATAAGGAAGTGTTTCATGTTCGACCTTGATTAACCTGCGATGAATCATTCAAGAGTCGTAAATGTCTTAAAATGATGCGACTCGGATTTTATTTATGTTCATTTGCACGCAGTTGATCGTTTTCCATCGATGTAAAGACGAAAATGGTCATGTTCTTCACAAGATTATAGTTATTTATTATAGCAGCGAGATCTCTATTGCTGAATAAAGAAAACAATGAATACTTTATGAATGGAGGTAGTTTTTAACTTTTGAATTAACCTAAACTTGATGATTGTTAGAGGCAAATATAAATTTGATAAGGAAAAAAGAGCAGAAAAATGCAACTTATCGATCCAAGATTTTGCATGTAAATGTAGTTCGATTTTAAGCCTAAAAAACGATTTATGTTGAAGAAATATTTGCTGCTTATATCTGACATCTCCAAGAACACTTAGGGAAATAATATAAAAATGTACGCATATATATATGTGAACATGAATAGATGTCTTATTCATTTTACGATGCATCCGTAATATTTATGCATATTAAGAATAAATTCAAAATTTTCGAAATGTAAACTTTTTTTTATTATAAAAATCAGATCCGCATATTTATTATTGAAATTTTAAACATTTAGGCATATATTCAATGCATATGCCTAGTTATAGATTTAATGTAAAAATTCACAATATCAATTATTGTGAATTTTTAGCAGTGGTGGATTTCCGACTTAGCAGCTGTCTAGGGAGGAGAGGCGAGGCACTTCCTGGTAGGTTGCAGTAGGCAGATTCATTAAAAAGCTGAAAATTGTCAAGTTTACAAATAAATAAATAAAGTACAAATTCTGTTAGCTATAAAATATCAGGATATTATTAACTCGTTGTGAATTAGCCGTATTAGATTCTTATATATTTGTTCCGTTAATTTAGTTATTGCTCATTTTATAAATGACGAACACTTGCTTAAATAGTACCTCAAATATGGATACTTCTCTGGCTCAAGGGCCACCGTGGCCTGGTGGTAAGGTCTCGGCTCGTAAGCCGTTGAGTTTCAGGTTTGAGACACGACTCCACCGAAGAACCGCCGTGTAAGGAAGAGCTCTGTTGCCCATTAACTCCGTCAGGGCCAAAAGTCCTCCCACTGGTGTGGTGTGGAAAGGGGGTGCCAGCTGAGGTGCCGTCCGCGTCATCTGACCGCTGTTCAAAATTAAGAGGTCCCTCCCAAAATAAGCTTTGTGGTGCTTTACAACGGGACGTTAATGTAACGAAACTAAACTTGCAGGCATAAGACATAATAAACAGTAAGATATACAATTTCACGAAGTTGATAAAATAAAGAGTTAACATTTTTTTTATTAAGTTGAAAGTAATTTATAATAATAATTAAAAATTATTTTAACTTTTTAGGTAATTTATTAAACTAAACTGGCGAGTTTATTAAAAGAGGGCATCATATGCATTTCCCAGGGCTGCAAAATACCTAAATCCACCATTGAGTTTTCGTATGAATTTTTAGGCATTCATTTTTTAACAAGGCTTTAAAGCCACTCACTTAAAAAATTAACGCAGTTCATCAAGTTTCTGATTTCAGCTGCTTGTTTTTAAAAAACTGCGGTAAGGATAAAACTGCGTTCTTCTTCTGAAACAATTAAAAATCAGCGGTATCTCCTAGCAGCGCAATATGAACTTTGTCCAAAAATATTCGGCTCGTGTAACGTTTTTGTTTACGGATAGAATCGGTATGTAGTTCCACATAAATATTTATCTCCTTTAAAAACAAGCTGGCATGGTCCATTATATTTCCGTTCCATCTCATGAAACACTCACTTCCAGCTATGTCATCTCTTCCAATCTGTGCCTCATAAAAATTAGTTCTCTTTATCTTTGTTTACTATAGAACTATAAAAAAAGATAAATTGTTTTAATCATCAAAAAATTCAGACTCGAGTTTTGACGAATCTCTGCGTTTCAGCGAATCCGAAAAACATATTTTTGAAATTAACATATAGTCTGTGAACACAGTAACTCAAAAAAAAAAAAAAAACCTTTGAGCTCGATGGATGAAGCTTGATAAACAGTCGTAATACAAAATTTGTAGATTTTGAACGAAATCCATTCCCAGGAAATGCAAAAAGCTAATTCTTTACGTTCTATGCACATTCTGTACCCGAGTACAAGTGAACCCGATAACTACAAATTGTAAATAGTTGGATGAATAAAATTTGGTATACATATTTAGCATCTAAAGTGCAGATTCATATAAAATTTTGAACCAGATCCGTCTCCGGATTCACTGTTTATCGGTCTGTACCTTCGCATGCAGGTAAATGCGATATCTTAAAAACGCAATGACAAATAGATGAAATTTGGTATGTAATCTTGTTACTTAAATTGCAGTACTGTACCAAATTTTCGTTTCAACCGGTTCAAGAAAGACGTCCAAAATGCATATACGGTTTCCTTTACTATATTACGAAGCCCAAAATTCTCATGTTCGAATTCTGAAAATGAAAGCTTGAACTCCCATGGTATTCACGGGCCTATCTAAAGTTCATAACTTTATGCAGGTGTAGGCAGAGGGATAAAAACTTTTTTCAACGGTATGTGAAAAAGTTTCGAAACGGCTACTTCCGCTGTTTATTCAAAATATTTGCAAAAATCAAATATAACTTCATAAAACTTGCATAACAAGAATCATGGATTTATTGTGTGTATCCTAAAAATTTAAGATGTAGGGAATTCAAGAATATTTCAGCCTTAAATAATGAATTAAATATGGAATCCTCCTAATATGATGATGGTTGCATTCGACTGCAAGTTTGAATTATTGATTTTTTTCTATCATTATTAAATATATATGAAATTAATCAATTTATCAAGCACTTTAAAATTAATTTTCTTAATCAATTCTTTCAAAATTTAATATCAGTACTTCTAACTGTCTTAGATCTATTTTTAACTACACTCCCTAATACATTGCTGGTCTAGCAATTTTTTAGTGTTACATTCTAAATCAGAGGAATTCCTCTCGAACAAAAAATTTGTGATCTAGCTTTCCACGGCTAATTTCCCTCTTATTAGTGAACATGTGTGCATCATTTTCTTATAATGGCTGTCCATTTTGGAAGTTGCTTCGGCTCATTTTCATACCATTTGAACGATTTTATTTCAGCTATCATAATTTAAACAAGCTACAGAATTAAAATAAAATGATTCTATTATCTAGATTCTTGTCTACGATTGCTAAATCATTTTTCAAATGTCTACATTAAACAACTGAATATCTTTTCACGCACTGCATGCGAAAAGGGTTGACTTCCGCTTTAATTCTTAAATATCTATGCAAAGGTAAGTTTCATAATTTTATGTAATCGATTGATCATTGTAGATGATTTTTTTGATATACAATTTAAATGTGATACGTTGTTTATGCAATAAAACTTACTATGAGTAAAAGGCTGTGATTACTAAAAAAAGCATATTCGGTTAGCCAAAAAAACAAACAAACATTCGAACAAGTTTTAATTCTGGCGATACATAAATTTTAAAATTAAATAAAATATTTATTGATTTAATAATGCGTTCTGTTTCATTGAATGAAAACAACCTAGACGTATCTTCCGAATATGGAATTTAGATATCTCGTCAAAAAATCAAATATATACGAATAAGAAGAAATATATGGGAGTCGTCTTAATATGCACAAATACCCATTTTAAAATAACTCATTAAAAAGATCAGTCTATTAATGCTTCCCATCACGTTTTACATTTCGTTAATTGATTCTATAAATTTTCACTGCGCCTTCTAACTATTCTTAAAATGATGTATACAGAAATATATAGAACAAAACACATGCTAAAATATGAATCCGAAGTTACATATTTATATATATATATTCATTTAGGAGAACCCCCCCCCCCCCAAAAAATTTCATAAAATATTTAATGTTAAAAGGTTCTTGGTATTTTTTTTCTTTATTCATAAGTAAACCTAGCATGTAAAATCGGATTTTCAAAGAATGAGGATTTGATTTTTCATTATATCGTTCATTGTGGGCCTTTAGCTGAACGAAAAAAAAAAAGAATCGATTATCCCGTAAAACTTATATAGATCATTTGTGTGTGAGTGCTGGAGAGGAGAGGTAAATAGATATATTTTTAGAAATTTTTTTTTTACTTGCACTTAAGACTGTAATAAATGTATGCATTTATTTTTGAGGTTGGCAAAAAATATATTCACCTTTTTCTTGTGTATAGTAAAGCCCATTTTTTAACAGCATTCCGGTTTTTAAAAAAAATCTAGACGTATTTTTCATTTTTTTTTCAGATTTATAATAACATTTCCCCCTCCCCTCCCACCAAAAATTTGATTTCATTTTTCAAATTAATCAACATTTTGTTCTATGAAATCATGTTGATATCCTTACTTTTATGAAATACCAGTAATGGAGTGGTTGTGTACAAAATATTTTGCCACTCAGTCCGCTCCCCCCCCCCCATTGAAAATTGGATTAGTAATTTTAAACTCACAAAATATGATAATTTTATACAGATATTAATCATGATTTACGATTTGACATGTTAATGTAAACATCTAACTGTAGTGTTTTAGGTTTTTTTTTTTTGACAATTTGAGAAAGTTATATATATTTTTAGTCAGGGCCCAAGCATTTTTTAAATAAAGTCAAAACATTTCACTTTGTTAGTTTATTTCGTATTTATACTATAAACATGAAGGTAAAATTCATTGATAAATATTTAAATTGTAGTATAAGGAATTATTAATGATTTTCGGTAATTAAAATTGCTTGAACAAGTTGGAAAAATTGTGGATTCTTTCGAAGTGTTGAAACTTTGCAAAATATTTTCCAATATATTTAGAAAACCAAGTTAAGTTTATGTTTCACAAATATTTATTATATTTGTGAAAAATAATATAATAAATATTTTTATTATGTTACATAATATAAATATTTATTATGTAAATTAACATAAACAGAATATAATAAATATTTAATTAATTTAATATTGTTCATATAATATAACAGTATTAAATTATTGCTTGTTTATGTGAAAGATATCTCTCTTAAATTAGTACTATTCCTCACATCCCTTTTTCTAAATGAGAACAAGTTTCTAGAAGTAATATAGAAGTAATGTTACTTTTTTATGTGAAAAAACATTTAAATTCATACCTGTCTAAATACAAATTTTTAAGGTCTTTTTCACTTTCATTTCACATTCATGCCATTAATTTTAACAGGTGACCCTTGTGAATTACAAAGGCATCACCCAATATCCTCTCAGTAAGTGAAATGGAAGTAAAATTGTTATTATTCTTTCTTATAATCAAAACCAATAATAAAAATTTAATATAACGTAACTACATAGTAAATCAAAGCAGAAAAGCAAGCGAATACTAAATTTTTTAATCTGTAGTATAGTTAATATTAGCTCGCAGGATAGAATTTCAAAAACATAACACCCATTTCCACCGCGTAGACTGTAATAAATGTAAAATAAAAATATTTCATCAGAACTGTTAGTCAAAATGGCTGAAAACTGATAATTAGGTGGTTGCTTTGAAAAACTCCTTTATAACTGAAATTTTTCGTGATAAATTTTTCGTAAAACGAAAAAAAAAAAAAAAAAAAACAGTTTCACATTTTTTTTACATGATAGTATCAAATCATTTTTTACTAGAATGAAAAGCAAATAAAAAAAGAATTCATTTATCTGTAAATTTCTGCTTCCTTCTAAAAGATGGATCTGTAACGAATTCTAAAGCGAGTATTTAATGTGTTCAAATATTTGTCATTTAACTTCACTCGCTTAGTTTTGTTTTTTATTTTTATTTTTTTATTTAACAACTTATGTAACTGCATTCATTCGTATTTAGTTGGACCGACTTTTCAATATATCATATTTTCTTTATTAGTTTTGGGAAAGATAAATATTTCTACCCACTTATTTATATAAAGTAATATTCAAAGACCTACTTAATTTTCTTCTTTCTTTCCATAATAATTTCTCTCCGATAACTCATACATTGAGGCGATTCCGAAAAGAAAAAAAAAGTCGTTATTCTGAATGGTTTTAAATTTTGTTGTTTAACCTTAGAACTCTTGATAAGGAAAGGCCGAAGCTCAGTGTTACAATTCCTGCTTTTTTTATTACCATTATAAATTTCAAATCAATAATTATTAAGGTATAAAGGCATTAATTAAAATGATAAAATATTGTTTTAAATCTGTAAATACATAATTTTGATATGGATTAAGTTGCAGTTAAATGCAAAACAAGGGATTTTGTAACCTACAGATTGCAGCTGGATATTTCTCTCTTTCATTAAAGTATGACATTAAGCAAGGGGATTAAGAAGATATTATTATTACTTATTTTTAGAAAATTGATAATGATGATGAATTTCGCATAGGATAGAGTGCGGGATGATGGTATGGCTATAACTTTTGAGGTTATAAAATCAACAACTGTGCATGCGAATTTTTTAAAAAGAAACTACGTGCACTAATAACGCTTATAATTCGAAAATGAACTTTTTTTTTAATTTTTAATCAACTTAATAAATTATTTTTTGATTGAAAAACAAAAATTCTCGTCTTATTCGGTTGGGATTAATTGGGCTGATCTTGGAACAATGCTCAAAGATAAGCTGATTCATCAACTTCATCTTTTTCATGAGCGCAAGTGCAATGAGTCTTCGATTACATTTACAACTCTGAATCCAATCGTCAATAGGCAACCAGTATAAATAATGACCGTAAAATCTCTCAACATTATCCAGCAATAAGTTTCCTCAAATTTAATAGGGATATTTTAGTTTAAATCCAGGTAACAAAAACAACAATTTTTTACCAGTTATTTATTTTATAGCTGAAAAGAAGTGCTTTTTATTTAGTCTTTCTCCCCACTAATGAGCAAACACTCTCAGGTCGTAAGACGCGAGTCCTCCACTTTTTTTTAACAATTACGCCACAAATTTGTTTCTTCATTAGTAAAGACAATGTTTATTGGACCTAGATTCTGTACTGAATTAGCATTTATTTGACTTACAAAATACATAGAGCCGCCTATAGAAAGATTAAAAATTTCTCCTGTTTTTTCAAAAATTCTACAGAGTAAGTTTTATTCTTCTTTCAAGTCCCTGCTGTTTTGTATCTTATTTCCTTTAATAACACATTCAGTTGCATTTTGTATCGATTACGTATCTCACCTTCCTATATTGGTCCTCTTTTTATATGCCCGAACCATCTCTATTATCCCGATATAAAGCTCAATTTAATTTAAAGCAGGAGTGTCAAAAAATTTCTTTTAAAAAAATCGAAATTAAGATGGCTGTAAAGTAAAATCAAATTCAGAAAAAATTGATGAGATTTTTTAATTTTTTTTAAAATATCAACAAACAGTTGAAGTTATTTAAAAAAAAACTTTGTCAAAGAGATATATTAAGAATTTCAAAATATAGTAGAATACAAAAAAAAAATAAATAATAATAAAGGTTATTTTTGAATCCCTCTCATTACCTCGAAAATAAATTAAAGCAATAAAGCAAAAATATTAAAATGGTGGCACTTTGACTTAAAAATCTGACTGATGGGTCATATGTAACAGTTGAAAATTTTGTAAACGTTTGCAAAAAATTGACTTCTTAGTCAAAGCAAATTAGAAACAATAGAATGCTTTCGGTTTCACCACAGAAGATAGAGGTAACTCCCTATAAACAGGGTTCTCACTGGAATATTAGATTTCACCTGGATAGCATATACCAGTTTGGATACCTCCATGAAACGCATGTAAATACCTACTATTAGTTTTCATAATGATTGCTCATACATGCCCCAGAGCTCTTGCAAAGAAATCTTATTCTTCGACCTTTGCTGGATAAGACTAATGATGGATATCATTGTATTTGTTATAGATGGATAGGATATAAGGAAACTGACGGCACATCATTGGTTTCTTCATGTATAGGTCAAATTTTATAAATTTTTGTTGTATAAATTTTCAGGATACTGTTGCGAAAAAAAATCCATTCTGTGGGTGTACAGTGAGAAATCTCACAAATTCGATAACACAAGGAAACACAAAATGCAGATAGTAAAGTACAGCCGAAGTATACACAAGATGCTATTTCCAGAAATCAACAGTACACAGGCAAACAACAAACCGTTAAATGAAAAACAACATAGCACAATGTTGTTCAGATTGAGATCGAGAGCTTTCTCCGCAGTCACACTCCAAAGAGAGAATTTTCTCGACTGACTCACTGTCCCAAACTCTCCCAATCTCTCGAGTTTTTATAGCCTTCATGATAAGGCATAGAATCTTCTAGAAGGATCTTCGAATTTCAGCTCCTAAAAGAGATATCGCCAAACTTCCTGCACTTTCGAAATACTGCATTCTTGCAGCGAAATGGTCAGCAAGTTTATCACTAAAGGTCAAGAATAATTGACCTAGCATCCATTCAGGATCTATTACAATGTCTGTGAAGCTTTCTTCTTTATTTTGAGATGAAATTAAGAGGGACTCAATACTTCAGATTCAGAACACTTGTAAAGAAATACTAGTTTGTCATAATACTTGTCACAATACTAGTTTAATCATGAGTAGGCCAAGTTCAATAAATCTTAGATATAAAGTTGGCTTGATACATTTTGTCCAACGTAATCTTTGTATAGACAACTCACGAACAGAAGATTCATTAAATCTCTTTGATAATAACGTTTAATTGAATTTTTCTCTGACAGTTGAAGATTACAGAAGGTTTTCACCACATCTCGTCTGTAAATCCCCTATCTCTCCAAAAATATAAAAATAATATGTTTCTTGAAAAAGTTTTTAAAAGTACATTTTTATTATGTTACTAAAAACATTTATTTATTTATAATTTTCTATTTCTCAGTCTTTAATTTATATTTATTTATTATAATTATTGGAGAATCTCGAAACAAATTTTTCACAAATTCGCTATATATAATGAAACCAAAATTTTTATTAAATTAACCGATTGAATGATAGCCAAAAAAAAAATAATAATAATATGTTTTTGTCAGAAATCCTTTAGTGTACAATATTCTTGTATTTCAGGAAATGAATGAAAAATCCAATTGCAAAATTCCATCTTCACAAAAATCAAATAAGTCAAGATAAATAATAATAATAATAATAAACACGGAAGAACATATTTAAAAGTATATTAAAAAAATGGAAAAATATTTTTTATCAAGAATTTGAAGGTCAAAATTAAAATCGCAAAAGCGTGAAACGCAATTAGAAGTGCTCTAAATGAATTTGGATTGTAATCACATTTATAATGGACTTTAATTTTTACACTCTGAATGTTTAAGAAATTTTATTTGTAATCATATTTATTATAGGTTTATACTCTTCTCTTATTATTTTCAGAACCTCAAGGATTTACGACTTTTTTTTATCTTCCAATTTATTTTTATAAAAAATATAATACCTTTGAAATAAACTATTATAAAACTATCCTATAAATAGTTTTTTAAAAAAGGTGTTTTATATTTATTACTTTCTAGTTTAGAATTTTAGCTAAATAACAATCAATAAAAGTGGAGACTATTCTTTTTTTAGCTGAGGGAAACCAGCCTAATCACCCTGATGTTGGAACTACGTGATCTCACCTACAGATTTTGTGAAATGGGAGCACGTCGTTCCAGTCACAGGGTGATTAGGCTGGATTCTCTATATCTACATCCATATTCTAAAAAAATGTAGAGAATTTCATATTGACGGAATATTACTTTCTATTTAATATTGTTAAATTTTAGGAATAAATAAATAAGTTTTCATATACTGTTATTATTTATTACTTCTAGTTTGCATTAGTAATAATTTAAGACTAAATATTTTCATTCTAACCTTCTTATAATATTCTTAATTTCTTACATTAAATAATCTTTTATTCAAAAATGTGAATGTGAGAAGTATAAGATTCTAAGAGAGATATTAAAAATAAGTTGGAATTTTTATCACATTTAGAATATATTTAAATTTTAAGGGCTGAAGAAGAATTTTTGCCTTGTGAGATTCAGTATGATTTAATTCTATTATAATATCAGATGATTGAAAAAAAAACTTACCTTTTTTTAAATTATATATATATATATGTGTGTGTGTGTGTGTGTATGTATAAATCCAAAATTGCAACTATTATGAGTTCTTAAAATTAATATCTCTCGAATCGATTTCTATATAACGCTATCTGTACTAAATAAATATTTAGTTAAATTATAATAATAATTAATAATTAAGATCTCTAAAATTACTAAAATTGTATTGTCATCGGAAATAAATAAATGGAAATCATAAATGTCAGGATGAGAGTGAAAAATCAAAATTACAAAAAATCATCTTTACTAACATGAATAAAGTCTTATTAAATAAAAGTATATAAATATGCCTTTGCATTGGTACAATTTTTAATTAAAAGCACTTACTTTTATAAACACCCCATCCTTAATGAATCCACCGTGAGAAAGCAAATCAAATTTATTTGACAACAATATGAATGGCAACAGATATAAAACAAAAAACCAATACAGACAAGCTTCTTTATGAATAAGTATAATGTTTTTTATTTATGGTTCAAATATCACTATTAGGAACTATGCCTATTCTATATTTCGAAAAGATGGTCTGTAACCAAGCTGTGGGAGCAATTAGTGACTACAAGTAATGTAATTTATCACATGTATGTTTACATATTTATATTTTCACATATTCATTGATAAATAAAATATTAAATATGATAATTATATAAGAAGGCTAAAAATATCGGAAGAAAATAAAATTAGCATAATACTTCCGAGAGAAAATCTTCACGTGAGTGCCGATTTTTCGTGATTTCTTCATAAAATCATAGCAGATTAGCTAGAGCAGATTAAATCCTATCTTACAATGGATTTTTCTCAAACACCATTTGAACAAGGGGAGATAGAGTAAGAAAAATAAAAGTAGCACTTTCCTGTCGATAAATTATAAGCTCTAGATAAGCAAATTCTAGAATGATTTACAAATGACACAGATGTTTAATGAAAAGCATTTCTTTGTGATAAATGCTATTCTCGGTCATTCTGTGAACATGTGCAATTTAGGAAAAGATCTCTGATTCTGTAGATAAATATTAAGCCACACGTGTACGGGGAAGATTTTACTATCTTCAGAATTTTGAATCGAAATTCATGGGTAAAATTTTACATCCTTATCAAATTATAGGTTTAATACAGTGAATTTTATAATTTAATTCATAACTACTCATCCAAATTAGACTATGAGCTTCAGTTTCCTCTCGGCTTTTGGTGCAAAAAGCTATTTTTGGCTAAACAAAAAGCTATTTTGGCTATGCCACACTTATGGCAATAAAACATTTTTATCAGTTTATTATTTATATAAATATTTTATCAACTTATTATAAAACTGAAATAAGAAATGTGAAATTCCAAATGCCTAAAAAAATAGAAATTCATGAGTAAAATTTTGCATCGTTGCCAAATTATAAGTTTAATACAGTGAATTTTAGAATTTATCTTATAATCCAAATTATACTGTGCGCTCGAGTTTGTTCACTGTTTTTGGTACAAAATATATTTTTGGTTAACCTATCCCACACTCATGATAATAAAACATATTTATCAGTTTATTATTTATATCAATATCTTATCAATTTATTATAAAATCGAAATAAGAAATGTGAAGTCCAATTGTCTGAAATATTAGAAAGTGAAATAATGATGATGGAAGTATGGCAAAATACCAGAAGACATGGCTAAAATGTTTAAACATGCTTTTAAATCCTAGGTTTTTTTTATATATAAAACGAAAAACGGTTAACAAGAAGAATAGGTAAAAAGAAGGATTAATAAGATTAGACATTGAAATGCCATGATTCCAACATCAACATTGTTAATATATGCGTAAGACTAATTTTATTTCATGTATGACAGGAAAATGTTATATAAAATAACGATGCGAAATCTCATTTACTTATCAACGGATTTCAGAAATGAGCCACATTCGATAGTTAGTAGTAAAGAAAACAAATAAACATGTTTTATATTCTGTTTTCCATCAGATAAAATAACAGTTTATCCACACCGATAACGCATCCAAATATCTTGCTGTACACGCGATTAGAATGTTACAGAAGAAACTGACATTGAAATACTAGCAGTGCAGCCGTTTGGTACCAATAGTAGCTTACGAAATTTGATTCTTTGTACGAGTTTTCACTTTATTGACCTAAAATATTCCAAAGCACTGGCTGAGTTGTACTTACTTCTGCTGTGGAGAGCTACAATAGGCAGTCAGTACTCACAGATTTTAGGAAGGAATAAATGCTTTTGATAGTTAAATCCTTTCAGTAAAGAAACAAGGAGGAATTATCAGTATAGTTGTCTGCTGAGAAGTGATCTATTTTATCTTTAATTCGTTTTGTAACAGATATCTTGCTTCTAGAATAAGCTATCTATCCGAATACATTTTTTAAGAAGAATGCCGCCCATTCAAGATTCTACATTTTCTAATGAGATGTATAGTATAAAGATGATCCATTACTTCACTTCATTGCTAATCGAACGTGTTAGACTACAGGTCGACGTTAATCTAGCCTTAATTTTATGGAAAGAATTCATTGAATGTCAGTTGCTGCAAATCATGCCTTATTCTGCAATCTGTCGAACAATTACTGAAGCATATCGAGCTTATTTAGTGTATGTAATGGAAGTAGAAAAACTGTGGTATATGTTTGAAAACAGCCCTGATCCATACTCAACGTTTTATATTCTTCAGTTATTATATGAATTCTCCATAAATTTTCCGAATGGAACGGATCGTTTCATTTGCGGCTTAAGACAATATATGCAAGAAGTGAAGAATCATGGACAATTAGCACAAGAATTTCACCAAGAACTTCAAGCCGTAGCAGCAGAGCTTCAAGGTAAAGTAGAATCTATTTATGCGAGGATATATATGCAATTGAATTTAGTTGAAACAATTAAAGAATCAAATTTAAAGAAACCTTCTGTTTTTCATTGTAGTAGTAATGCAAAATTCCATTCGAAAAATTGTGCTTTTAGTGCTGGATATAAACACGATAATTTACAAAAAGATAATTTAAAATCTGACCGCAATGACGAGCAATCTCTTAGGCATGGGATTGGACCTTGTTTTAGATGTAAGAAATATGGGCATGTTGTTAAAAATTGCAGGACTAAGTCCAGAGGTAGTAGGTCCAAGAAAAATAAAAATATTGAAAGCAGCAACGCATCCCCTGATCATAATGAATCTGGAAGGGATAAAAATGTTTTGCAAGAAAAGAAAAACGTTAAACAAATTTATAATGCTACCGATAAATTCAATTGGATCATCGATACTGCTGCTACGGCTCATTTCTGTAATAACATTAGTTTATTCACTGAATTCACAAAAGTTGAAAATAGTTCGATGACTCTAGCTGTAGATGGAGCGGAAAGTTCAATAGAAGGTGTAGGGAATGTAAAATTTTATATTAAACACCGTGAGTCAGAAATATGTGTAATTTTAACCAATGTTAGGTATTCTCCTAAACTGAGCAGAAATCTATTATCTGGCACAATTTTAGAACAAAGAGGGGCAAACTTTGTTGGAACAAATGGCAAAATTCACGTCTATGACAATAATTGGGAGAAAATTCTTTATGCTACAAGGCTGGATAACTTGTATGTATTAAAACCTAAATATAGAGCAAGCGAATCTTTAAGCCTTAATTTAAATACCGAAGACATGGATAAAATTTATGAATTGTTGCCTGAATTAAAAGATGTAGAAACATATCCTGCAAATTATGAATTAGTTAGTGATGGTAAAGCTCCCGATTGTCAAAAAGTCTGTCTTTGGTAAATTAACAAATGTTTAGGCAAGCAAAATCACTTGGAAAAATAATTTAATTACTTAAGAATATTTTATTAGCCTGATAACTCTTAATATAAAATGTATTAATATTAACATTACTTTGCATTTTTAAAAGGAATTTTTTAAAAAAAGTTTTTTTTCTTCAAATTGACAGGCAATAAGATTTAAAATTTATATTTATTCGAAAACGAACATTTTATTTGATATATAATTTGAATATTTGATATATATTTGGCATGCATGCTCCTATTTGCTCTTTAGGAATGCTTTCACTCTTTTTTATGTATTTGCTAAAATTTTTTAACGTAAAACATTGCAGAAGATATACTAACTTGTTAAAGAATAATGTATATATAATATTGTCAAGCAGAAGTAAAATGCTGATTTAAACTGATTTGCAAATTTTGGAAGGTGCAAAAAATGATTTGATCATCATTACGGTCATGATGTTCTAGAAAAAAAAATATTTTTAAATCTTTGAAATCAACTGATAAATGCAGCCTTGTTGTTTGCATTAGGTTTATTGATATCTTACAAATGTTGATTATGCTAAAGTTATTTTTCGAAAATGTTTCATATTCTGACATACTAAAGTTACAATTATTCTAAAGTTATTTTTCCTAAAAATTTTATATTCTTACATACTAAGGTTATGATTATTATAAAGTTATTTTTACAAAATATTTTATATTCCTAACAGTGTATTGTCATATATCGAGTTAAGTAACTACTACTTTATCACAAAATCAGTAAATTTTCGTTGAAATGTCCTTTTGAAAAAATTATTGTGTCATGCAAAAGCAATAAAAGGATATCCTCTACAATATATTAAATTTATAAAAACAGATTTTCCAATGCAGTGATTATTTTTTAACTAAAAATGCGGTAAAACCCCATGTTCAAGCATTTGGTTTATATGTTTGAAATCAAAAATACTAAAAACTTTAAACTGGAGATATCTATTTTCATGTGAGTAAGAGCTTAAAGTTACTTTATGCAGGCTCTTACTTGAGGTCATTTTTCGTTAGCGATGAGGGTACGATTTTTAATAAGAATATACACTTTTGAACATCTTTCGTACAGAAAATTTAAATTAAATATGTCAATTCATCTATTGTATAAAATAAAACTTCAAAACTTCGTACTCAATAATGCTCGATCCCTTTCAATGTATAAAAGTTCCATACCCAATTGTATACTTCCAGTACCCAATACCCAATTCCATACCCATTTGTACGAAAAAAATTAATTAGAACATAAGGTTTTCAATAACTAATTTATTAGAGCATTAAATAATCTGTAATTTTTTTTAAAAAAAATTTCAAAGTAGTGCAACAATTTAATAAAAGTAAGAAATATTAAAAATTGTGCCTAATATTGTTAGTAATTGTTCATTGTTGTATTTAGAATCGTTTTCAAATAAATATTATTCTGTTATTGAAGCAATTTGATGAGAACCCTAATTTTACTGTTGTATAATTGATTCGAATTTTCAAATGCCTTCTATAACCAGAATCTGTTGTATTAAAAAAAATTATAAATCTATTACATGAATTATAAAAGTACAAAAATTATGGGGCAGTAGCGTTTTCGTAATTAAAACGAAAAAAGTTTAAAGCATTTATACTGATTCTGATATTGTATTATTTTTAAAGCACTTTTTGTTATATTATTACAAATTTTGAAAATTGTTCGTATTATTTCACAGTGATAATTATGTTTATATTTAATTCTTTTTCTGTTAAAACTGTTATTTAGAAATATACTGTTATTTTAAAAATAAACATTTTCTATTAAAATTTGTTTAAGAACTATTGGTATGTAATTCTTTATTATTTATTTATTAAAAGTGATTTAAAGTTGAATTCATGAAAGTGATTAAATTTATAGCAAGCTCAAGTATAGAATTTCTAAAGGTAATCTTCAATCATTGAAGTAAGTGTGCAAACAGTTGATATTTTTTCAATTAAACTAGAAAAAAATTTTAATAAATTCAGATAAAATTATGAAATGATCATTTTAATATTTAATGTTTCTACACATAATTTCTAGAATTGTATCAATTTCTGGTGCACTTAAAAATTTTCCAAGAGTTACACAAAACTGATTATAGAGAATGTGTCAAATTTTCAGTGTATTTTATTTATAATTTTATTGTAAGTTTGCAAAATATATTTTTGTACTGTCATATGATCAATATTCCTAATGTAAAATGCTTTGTTGAAAATAATACCATATAAGTGATGCAGAGTAGCAAGTTTCCTGTGAAATATTAAACTGTTAATATTTCACAGGAAATAAAATGCATACAAAAATCTACTTTATCCAATTCTTAGACACTGAATGAAACGCACACTTCTTTACGTGCCATAATGCTAGAATATTTATCGTAATGTCAAGTTTGCTATTTTCTTTTTGTGTTTACCGTGTTTGCAATTGCTCTTTTAGTGCAGGACACAAAAAGAAATATTTAATGGACTAAAATTTTAAATAAGGATACAAAATATACATTTCAATGCCACACAACTTTCATTCGTCTTGTTTTTCAGCGGATAATTCGTAGACATTGAATGAAACGCACATTTCTTTACGTGTCATAATGCTAGAATATTTATAGTAATTTCAAGTTTGTTATTTTCTTTTTGTGTTTATCGTGTTTGCAATTGCTCTTTTAGTGCAGGACACAAAAAGAAATATTTAATGGTTATGTTATTATATTTAAATAAGGATACAAAATATACATTTCAATGCCACGCAACTCTCATCCGTCTTGTTTTTCAGCGGATATCGAATGAAATGTGAATTAATTTATGTCTTATGTTATTGAAATAATTATTGCAATGTGCTGTTTATAATTTTTGTATTGTGCTCCTGTGTTTATTGTTTCTTGTGTTTGAAATTTTTACCGTATTAATTTGATTGATTTTTCTGATTTGAATTTGTTTTAAATCTTTCTTGTAATTTGTTTGTGTATGGTGTTTGAATTAGTTCGTGAACTGTCTATGAATATCTTTGTAATGTATTTGAATACGATTTAATCTGGGTTGAGACCTTTTTGTTTTATTAGTTCCTTTAACAGAAGAAGCATATTAGTTTATATAAAAAAATTTTGAAAGATAAATTTTTCTCCCAAGACATATACTGTTTTCCCATTTCCATCTTTTAATCTTATATTTCTGCAATAAACATTGAATATGCTTCACTGATTTCTTATAATAACATAAAATTGTTTTTGGTGCTGTCTTTCCAATTTTTTTGTATAGTTTGATTGTAGTACTTTTAATGCAAGAAATATATGATTTTGTAATAAAAATAAATAAAATTGTTTCTAATGGATTTTACTAACTCTATACGATTTATATTTAAATTTTTAGAAAAATAATATTTATACAGATGCATAGAGAATATATAACACAGACATGAAATATATTATAATAGTGAGAACCCCAAAAAATAATTCTATTTTAATTTAAGAAATTTGCCTGTATTGAAACTTAATTTATTTTTCGAATCATGCTACATTTTGTTTTTAAGAATTGGGAAAATTGCTTTTCTTCAGAACCATTCCAAAAAACAGAAAATTCTTTTCTGGTTCTAAATTTTTGAATTCCTTTCCGTACCATTGATTAAGGTAATTCAATTTATCAAATAATATCAGTTTTCTTTCCAGGTATTTTAAAAAATCGTTGTTCTACTATTTTACTATTTTAAAAAATAGCCGAATTTGAATCTTTTAATTAAAATTCCACAAAAAATTCTAATTAAATGTGTTTCTTTTTTTTTCACCAAAGATGTACTTCGTTGATAGAATTTAGAAGTTCTAGAGAATTAAATATTTACTTTTCGAATAAAAAATAAATATTTTAATAAAATCTTTTTAAAAACCTATTAATAATTTTAAGACAATATAAAGTATCCTTCTCGAGTTATTTTGTATATGTGGTGAAAAATAAACAAGAAAATGAAAGCAAATGTTGCATGTAAAAAGAAACATAATGTATTACAAAAAATATATTGATGATAAGCTTTGAGTAAGTTTTGATAATTTTTATCAATGCCATAGCTTATCTATTACAGTGTTTTATTTTTAATTGTTTCATATTATCAAATCATAAAATGCAACTCAAAATTTTCCGGCTCTGTGCTTTATTCTTTCAGCCAGTGCCAGTGAACTTGTTTATTTATGTTACTGATTTCAGAGGTAATATCAGTTTCCAAAATCGCAGTAAATTAAAATTCCACAAACAATATTCAAAATTTCGAATTATAAGTTTGCAGTAATTTTGAATACAAATTAATTCTATACAATGTTGTACATAATTAAATACAATGTCGTAATTTTGAATAACATTTGAGATGTAAATATCCTTTTTAAGACCGATATTTAGAAAAAAAACTAATATTTCATTATTTTATAGTCATATTCATTTCGTCTGTTTTATTCGTTTGTTAATTTGTTTTCTAGCTGAGCGAACACAGCCAATTAAATCTATCTTCTTTTATAAATTCAATCAACACGAAAATATGAGAGAAATACACGAGACTAAATATTTGATGAAATAATGAAAACTGTTTGAATTTCATCTCAACAATGAAATCTCTTGTAAAAAATTATGCAAGAAACAATTTGAAAAAAAAATTGCCAAAATTTATTCAAAAATTTACTGGAATATTAGATTGGTATCATTATAAACACAATTTTTTATACTTTAATATGGTGTAAAAATAAGTTTGCGCAATAGTATTTACAGGAATTATCTAGGAATAATACCGAAATCTCACTTGAGTTTTAATTAATAAAATTATTACCTAATTTCGAAAAATAATTCCGAGGTGCACATTCCCTCTTACCAAAGTATATTTGTGCCAAATATGGAAACTCAAAGTAATATTTTGCAAAACCGATCAGTCCTGTAGAATGCCAATTCACACACAAACTTCTTTATTAGTAGCAAAGATAATTTGTTTTTAATCCAAGTATTAAATAAAACTGTGAAGGTCGTTATGTTACGCACAGCTTATATGTGTGTTGAGACACAAATTTTAAAAATACTGATCAACGCAACAGGAAATGGGTGCATTTTGAAAAATTGTCCTTTCAAAAATCATAAGAATCTGATCAAATCTATAAATTATCTAGAAAGAAAAAATCATTATGTACTTTAAAATAACTCCATTTTTATTAATTTCCATGTCACAGAAATCCGCTTCTCGATGCATGGTAAAGAAATTTATTTGAAATGAGCAATTTTTCAGTTAAGTTTAGAAACGAGTGTTTTTTTTTTCCTTGTCAGCGAAATTTTTTTCGTATAAACAACTGAGTAAAGAATGTTTATACTCTATTTTAAGATTCATCTAAAAGAAGGATTGATAATAAATAAAACTGAACTCTTTAACCAGACTAAGTGCCTCTAAAATGTTTGTTTTATTTTTATTTCTTAGTCCTTTTTAAAAAATAATTGCTTGGAGTTATTCAAGTATTAAATTAAAAAACACTTTAACTTTTTTAAATATTTTAAAATTAACGCATTGTTTTATAATTCATAAACCGTGTATTTGTTCGTTCAAAAAATGCACTTTAAAATCTATTTCACCAAATATATATATATATATATATATATATATATATTTCTTTTTCTTATTCAGATTATATTTCCTTATGAATTCGTATTTCTCAGATACGTATATTTTATAAGTTATCAATCAGTTAAAGTTTATTGTTTTCCATGTGAATTTATTTGTAAAATCTCTTAAACATTCAGCTTTCATGTCTATGATATATTTTTAAATAAACTGTTTCTTTAAGTTAAAAAAATGTATGTAATCACAACGGTTTTTCAACCCAAAAAAGTGGAATGATATCCTAAACCTTAGAATAATTTCAATGAAAAACGAAAGATACTGTATCACTTAACAATACGAAAGCCTTTTTGTTTAAAATTTCTGAAAAAGGAAGAAAATCAATGACATATAAATTCTATTTTAATCATGCGTGTAAATGCCGCTTTGTTCGTTATACAATAGTATCCTTGAAAGGGAACAATGGGAATGAAAAATGAGTGTTCAAATTAGATTTTTCTAAAAAATGCAACTTAGGTCCACTTTTTAATGCTGGTTTAAGGAAAGCTCAGACGTGCATTTTAACTGTCCATCTAAAGTGAACATGGTTGGATCTTGAAAGTATTGTTCATGTTCAGAAGTAGAAAATTCCTAATAAAAAAAAGGACAAATGGAAATAAAGCAGGTAGATTTAAAATTCTAGGCTATGCTTGTCTAAAATTCACTATCTTACTTATGGGAAGATATAGTTTAAAGTTAAACATAATAATTTAATATTTTATTTCTCGTCAATTCACATTCTGTGTTATTAATTCTTCGTCATTGGGTTGATTCACCTGCCATTTGTATTGAAATCATAAACCAGAAAATAATCTCTTTTTAATTAAGAAATTAATCGCATTTCCAAATAAATTATCTCGTAAACTTTTTCTCGTTGAGATTTGCTTGGAGATAGCATATCACTCAAATTGGTTCGGATCTTCATTAATTTTTATCTTAATTTCTATAACATGAGATGTTTGTAATCGTTATTTCTAATAAGCAGAATTGTGGACGGATTGCATGTAATTTGAATAAAGGAAAAATAAATAATAAGGAATAAAGGAATAATACGAATAGAGGAAGTGGAGTTCTTACATACGATTCATTGTTATATATACAGGGAATCTCAAAAACTTTAACCGCGGCTTTTGTTCCTTAAATATTGATCATAGAAATATACTGTAAATTACAAAGTTGCGTAAAAAATGATGCAAAATGTTATGAAATCAATTAAAATCTTCAGGGGATTAAACTTTAAAAAATACAAAATTTAAATTTTTATACGGATCCCGTACAAAAAAATTTCCAGCGAGTAAAATGTGCCCCATCCTCTAATAAGGTCATGTACAAAATTTCAGCAATTTATCACAAAAAGTCTCAAAGATATGAAACTACATAAATGCTGACTTAAACCACTTTTCGATGCATGAATATGAGTTCGCAAAGAGGAAAAATCATGTCGGATGTTCGTGTTTTAGGGGTCGTACACAAATTAACAAAGAAAGTAATGATTGAATAAATAAATAATAATTTTCCTATTTATTGGTTCAAAAGTATTAAAAATTTGTAGAAATAATAACTTAAAGGCAAGATTACATAAAGGAAATATTACATAAGGAAAGATTACTTAAGTTTTTTTATAAGTTCATTGAATAGTGCTATTTTTAAATTATATTCTGTAATTCATGATATAAAATTTTAAAGAATTTTTCTGGAAGCATAGATTTTAAAATTTGTATTTAAAACTAAAGATATAAAGCATAATTTATTTCCTTATGATGCATTCCTGTGTAGCTTCATCTGCAGTGAAGCTGTAAACATTTGCATTTTAATTTGTGATTGACCCTTCACCAAATTTGTTTTAACATATCTTTGAGAGTTTTCATGATAAAATTCTGAAATTTTGTACATGACCTTATTAGAGGATGGGGCACATGTTATTCACTGGGAATTTTTTCGTACGGGGTCCGCATAAAAATTAAAATTTTGTATTTTTTAAAGTTTAATCCCTTGAAAATTTTAATCGATTTCATAACATTTTCACCTTTTCTTTATACAACTTTGTAATTTACAGTATATGTCTGTGATCAATATTTAAGGAATAAAAGCCGTGGTCAAGGTTTTTGAGACACTCTGTATATATATATATATATATATATATATATATATATATATATATAAAATGTTAATGAGTGTTATTATATGGTTATTTTATGTTATTTTTGTTATTGTATTTTTTCTTATTAGTGGATGTATTCTTTTAATTTATTGTTTTGCATTTTCCTTTCTGTTAAAATGGTATTTCTCTTAGACCTAATTTCAGGGGATTTTCGGGTCACGTGGAATCGATATTAGGCTGTTTAGTCTGCATTCCTTCACAGAAAAAATCCCTTTTTCTGAATCCCTGCCTGAGGGTAACCCTTGAAAAAGTCTTCAGGCCGGATTCTTTTTTTATTTGGTTTAATTTTCATTTGATTTAATTTTGAATTTTTCTTATTAACTTGGTTTTTATTACTATTGTCTCAATTCATTTGTGTTTTAGAAGTAGCTACATTTGCGCTCTCTAAATACTATGGTGCTTTTCCTGCTCCTTTTTTGATTTTAGTTTGAATAAGATATAATTTTAAGTTGCGATTCCGAAACTATTTAGTTTCGTTTCCAAAATATTTCTAACTTTAGATTGGTTACTTATATATATATATAAAATGCTTTTTCATGTTGTCACTAGGGAATCATGATTGTAAGTGCATATCGTAGGAATATGAAAAAAAAGGGCACAGAGAATTAGATTATACAATTTTACGAGCAAAAAGATACTGGACAAAGTGACCGCTTGAGAAGAACAAGTGTGAATGCCTTCTGATTAATTTCTTAAAATAGAAATTAAATAGAAATATTGATTCCCATGTAATTCAAGTTTAGGTTATTCCAGTTATATTAAAAATTACGCTTTATTATTTAAAGCAGTATGAGACATATTTTGTGACACACCTCGCAATTCTGAACGGTAATCAAATAACGAGGACAACATCTGAGCCAACATCCCTTTTCCAAACTTCCTCACCACACATCAGAGAGGATGATAGATCTTCGATATTAAATATGACTTGCACTGTGCTCACGTACTCTATGAACCTTCCATTTCACATAATTCAAGGTTGAATTAACTGCGTGTAGCTGAAGATCTAAATAATGCGAGCATATAACCATAAAAGTGCTATCCTATGTCCTGCCTTGACATCCAGTAATATGAATGATTGTCCAAAGGGCCATACCCGGCTGCTACCCAACCCTTCCCATAGGAGTTATGTTCCATCATTGGAATGGAGGCAAAACACACATATAAGTAAACAATTTAGAGAATTCTCAGTAGATCAATTAACGTCATACGGGTTTTAAAATTTCTTGTGCGAATTAAGTACACACACACACAAAAATCTTTACATATTGAAACTGCAGACCTGTTTAAATATTTTTGGGCAGGGGAAACCATCTCTGGTCCGATTACAGACATAAAATATCCTACGACAAATATGGATCAGACGAGAAGCAAAGTCGGCGTCCTGGCATAGGGGTAGCGCGTCTTCCCCGTGATCTGGGCGTCCTGGGTTCGAGCCCTGGTTCGGGCATTGTTGTTCTTCATCTGTTCTATCTGTGAGATGTGTGAATGTGCCCCCCTGTAAAAAGGAGTTGTGCAAGCGAATGTGATGTGTGAGTTGCTAAGACGTTCTCTTGGTCCTAGTTGGCGCTACTAAAACAAGAGACACTCCCTTGGCTTAAAATCGCTGACTTCGGCAGCGAGCTTGTCCATGGCAAGTGCCATTATAAACAATGAGAAGCAGCAGAAAATATTTGTATTGGAATAAAATCGCGGAAAAGTATTTTAGAATTACAGGAGAGCTTGAAAGTGTTCCATTTTTTCAAACGTTTTCTAACAAAAATAAAAAATAATCAAAATTTTCAAAAATTATAACTTTGATTCTTAATTAAATATATCGTCTCAAAAAGGAATTAATGAGCAGCCTAATACGGAGAGGACCAATAAAATTTAAATTATATTTAACTTGTGTCTAATTTTGATTTAAATCCATACAAAGTTCAAATTGTATGACAAGTTAAAATATCTTTTTTTAGATATGTGTCATTAAAACAATCAGTATACAGTAACAAAATAAAAAAGTGAAAAACAGTTATTATATTTTTAAAAAATCAGCAAATAAAATTCTAATATTAAGCTAAAAACACTCACAGAACTATCAGGAGCAATAGCAGTCTTAAAAACATCACATAAATAAAGAACGATGCTTAAAGTGACATCAAAAGAAAAGACCGCTTCCCGTAATAAAAGTATCATGTTTCACCCACTGCTTTTAGTAACAATTTATTTCAACCATATATCATTATTTCTTCACGTATTTGCAGAAAATTTTATAGTTGTGTCGCCATCTAGTGTCTTTAGAATGAACATTGAATTTCAATTTCTATAATTTTTCAATAAAAGAAATTGAATCCTGGGATATTCACCCATTATGGATATTATTTATTGTAATTATTCTCTTCTCAGTTGTATCAATAGCTGATTAAAATATTGGTACAGTGTGAATAAAATATCCTGCGTATACAGATATATACAGATACACAAAATGTTTAGCACAACGTTTTCAAAAATCATTTAAAAAATTCACTTGGCATATTTTGAATTTTTTTCTCCTGTTACCCGTACAAAAAGAGTAGATTAAAACTGCAAATTTAATTTTAGAAAGAGAAACCTATCCTTCTAATAACGAATTTTTTAATAATACACATGCTTTAAAAATAAACCTAAAAGGATGCAAATATTCCAGTTCAATACTTGTTTGAACAAAGTTATTCTAGAAACTCAAGAATATATTCAAAATGTTATTGATATTAAGTAGAAGAGTTTCAATTGGATTAAATATAAACTGAATTTTAAAATGTAAATAAAAGAAAACGAAGTACTGCATACCTATATTTAATAAAGCGATGCCTTTTTTTAACTATAAAAACTTACTTTGATAATAAATCTTAAAAGACAAAGATATTTTTGCTTAATCATTGTTTTAAAAAACTTGTTACTGAAAGACTAAAAAAAAAAAAGTGCTCAAAGTGTGACTAACATTGCAGTTGAAGAATTTTAGCAAAGAGAATGTTTTATTGATTCTATGTAGAACCATATAATCAAATACAAAATTTGATTATACCGAAACTATTACATTATTTCAATGAAATGTAATAGCTTTTTATCGAATTAAATTTGTTTTTCATTAATATTTTCCAAAATGAACTTTTCTCAGTTCAGGAAATATTTCCATGGTTTTACATTTATGCTTTATTTCTTAACTATTGCAATGAGAGATAAACTTCTCATTAAAAAGTTTCATCAAAAAAGGTACCCAGATGTATGAAAATACTTTTACTTCTACAGTGGGTGATAATAAAAGTTCAAAAAATTAAATTTTTATATGGTTTCATAGCAAAAAAAGTGTCAATGAGTAAAAGGGTTTTCTTGCACTCATTTGTAAGGACCAAAATTTCATGTTGTCTGTAAAATTTTCTGAGATATTAAAAAGAAAATTTATAGACTCAGGCCATTAATGACCCACGTTTGAACGAGTCTTTCGTTGTAATTTTCAGAAAATAATAAAACTTTCTTTGAAAAAATTGCATTTTATTTATAATACTTGTATATATGCGATCCAGTTCATCATTCGTGATATAAAGACAAACTTTCTGAATTTGTGAGCAAAGATTTATAGAGTAAGTAGTGCCAAAGTCAACCCATCCCTTAATTCAGAAGTAACAACAATCAAAATTAATGGAATAAATCATTCAGTATCCTGTTGTATAAAATGTAACTAACCTTCGAGTTTCTAAAAATACTACCCACACATTTGTATATAGAAAAAAATATGCCACTGATGATAATCCTTTTGTGCGGACTATAGATTTTTACCTTTCCAAAAAGGGTCGTTTCGGATATTAATGCTTTTTTCAAGATTATAGTGTCATTCTTCAGCCCGATTTACATTCCTCAGAAAAGAAAGATTTAGCTTTACCAGAAGTAGAATCCACAATCCACTGGTAAAATTCTAAAGATCGATCGCGTAGTTGACCTTGTAACTTTTCAACAGTCTATGAACTCCATGAATGCTGCATGGATGTCAGTTATTAAGCTGAATTATTCTCTGCAATGTCGGTTTTGGAATTTTTTGAACTAACTGTTCGTACCAAGCATGAGGGTAACTTGAAAAATAAACTAAAATGTCAATTTCTGTATCATTCGTGCAACACTCCCCCCCCCTCGGGAAGCAAGGATCCTGCAGTTTATTATTGTTAAACATTCTGTAAATACATATCCTAGAAGGATGTCGAGAAATTAGCAAAATGTTGTTTGTGTTTTACTATTAGGCTAGAGTTACAATTACATACAGCATAAATTGTCAGCATTTCCAACGTTTCATGTTACTGAAATATATCATTCTTTTATAAAGAGTGCTATTGATAACAAAGACTTTTATTTTCTTTTTCAGCATTCCAGAACTTTTGGAACATCTGAAATGTTCGGTTCCTCAAGTTTCTCTTCTTTATTTAGGAATTTGACCAACGATAGTGAACAACGCTATGCGTAATTAGCAAATTTCTTTTAAATTATGATGATTCGACGATGTACGACTCGATAAGTATTTGCATATGAGAGTGTTTCCGAAATGAAGAAATTTGCATTCCTTAAATAAATGTCTCCCATCTACATTTGCATATGCCCCTCAAAATTAAAAATAAAAAAATATCTGTAAATGTTTTAGATAAACTTTGTGTAATCATAAAGGAAGGTTGGAGTAACGTTTTACTCACTGACACTTTTATATTACAAGGCACGTCAAAAAATTTATTTCTTAACATTTTTTAATTTTTAAATTAAAAAATTCATTTTTTTCACTTTTAAATTAGATTTAAAAATTTGATTTCTTCCTCCGGAGAAGCCAAAGTGCTTTTGCACAATGCTCCACCTTATTTAATGAAGCTTTACAACTGAAAGTATGTGCCTTGCTGCCATATTTAGGGAGATAAAAGGTTGTACCACTTTCTTAGGACACCCTGTATAGAGAGCTCCCACTCTTTTTGTGATCCAGTTGCTAACTAATAAACTACTATAGAAAGGCAAATACTTCCAGTTGGAAAAATGTTTTAAATGATGTTTAGATGATTTAAATGTTTTAAATGATTTTAAATGATGTATGAAACGATTACATTTCATATTATTTTCTATAAATGCACTGCTGAAATAATTGCTAGATCTAAATTTTTATACAATACTCCAGTTTTATCAGTTGCATTTAGTAAAATAGTGTTGACACATTTGCATTTTAATCTAAAAAAAAGTCCTCATTTATTTTCACGCAATGAAACATTTTTGCGATTGGAAGGAAATCAATTTTTGAAGTATATTTCAGGATTATTGTACTAAATGACCATATCATCCATTCCAGTCTACATAAAATCCCTTACTTAATGATTTTCAGTTAATGAAGTACCTCTAAAAACAATTATGTAAAGTGGAAATAACTTATTATACATATTTCAGTAATTCAGCTCATTCGCTTTTGACAAAGTTTCATAAGAATCTTTTTTAAGTGTGTCGATAAGTTGCGGCGTTATTTTGTTAGTGATAGGCTGAGTAAGTTAATCTTTTTTATCATTTTCATTCTTTTTAAAGTTCATATGAAAGTTTTAACTCAGATATACGTCTCAAGAGCATTATTTTGTTTATTTTCATTTATAATCAAATTAAAGGGATGAAATTTACTTTACATTTAATGATAATACGGTATTCTTATGTTGAAGTTATACTGAGAAAAACAATTATTTTTGTCTACCCTTTTTGTTCATTTAAAGTTCATAAGAATAATATATTCCGTTCAAATATACATCTCAGGACAAATGCGTACTTTTATTCATCATTAATTTAATGGCACACTATTGTCATATTTGTCTCTTGCACCATTAAATCCACAGACACCAGCTAACAATTTTGGTCGTTTTAAAAGTACGATATATGCTTTCTCTTGCTCTATAAATCAATTTAGTCTTACTTATTATTGTTTATTATTAATCTCTCTTTTTATAAGTAGTAGGGTAGGGAAATTAGAATAGTTTGAGAAACATATTTGACATATAAAAAAGACCTATAGACTTTTTTAAATGGGGAGATTTCGATATTCAGTACACTTGTAGCAATAACCACCTTTAACTTTTAATTACTCTAAGAATTTTCCATAACAAATCATAATTCGTATAGATGAGATATAACAATTTAAGAATATCGTATTACATTTAAGTATATTTCTCGGTCTAGAAAAATCTTAATTGCTAATTATCTTTCAATCCGAGCATTAGCAATGCTTTAATAGTCTCACTGGATGTTCATCAGAGGACATATACTTTGAAACAGTTAAGTTCAATGTCATTTTACAAAAACCATATTTAAATTTCCATTTACTTCTAATTTAATTCTGGTAGCATAAAGAACATTCTTATAGCATCTACACATGGGACGCTTATAATAGTAAAAAATATAAATATAATATAAATAAATATAAATAAATATAAATATAATAAAAATATAATATAAAAGTAAAAAACAGTACTTGAAAATATAGTGTAAGCGCAAACTAAGTCCCTATAAAATAATACAAAAAAATTATTTTGCACAAACCTTCACATTACTATTTGTTTCAGTATCCCTAGACTACTACTTTTCGACGATTTTACTTCACTAAGGGGTGAGATGCGGAAGGATGAGAGCATTTCATGATTTCTTTCTCATGTTTTGTTTCTTCCTTGATTTCTGCTCCATTATATACTTTCGTTCAGTCCCCCCCCCCACATGTATGTGAGTGTCATATCGTTTCTGACAGTACTATTTTATTATAACTCAAACTCGCATATTGATCGCTTGTATGAGTAATTTAAATGGCAAAAAAACTTTCAGGACTGACACAAAGAATATTTTATATAATATCATTAAATGTCACCGAGATTATCTACAGTTGTTAATTTAAAAATATTATCGAAAAAATTCAATAACAAATAGAAAAAGGTGTTTCAACATAAAATTATTATTATTTTGTAAAAAGGTGAATTATCAAATTTTAAGAACAGAAATTTTTCATTGATTCATCAGAAGTCAATATTTAAGATCTATAAAATACTTAAAATTGTTCTAAGGTATTTTATTGTGAATTAGAATTTTTCCCCACAATATTATCAGTTATCAGCAATTTTGTCGTTTTCTAAGTCCGCGAATAACCCTAGTTCACTTCATTGTTAAATGTAAACATCTTTTTTTCATCTTTCCTGTCACCCCTATTTTGACTAAATAAAAGCATCCTGACGCATGGGTAAAAGCGCAGAAGGTTTTCGAATCCGTGAATTAACAGTAGTTGCATAAATTCACAAAGTTTGGGTGTTTGTGATAGAAATTCAGGTCACTCTATGTGTTTACCATCTGTTAGGCGAGAAATATCCGTCTCCATCACACCTGTAGAACATTCTTGATTATAAAAACATTTTTCGAGCTATGTCTGTCCTTAAGTCTAACATAATAACAGAAAAGAGGAAAACGCTGTACAACTAAAATTGGTGCTTGGATTTTACTCCACAAGTTTCGGACGAAATCTTTCGCCCAGAAATCTTTTTTGTCTATCCGTCCATATGCATGCAAACATATTAAACAGAAAAGAAAATAAAGAAATATAGTCAACTGATCTTTAAAAGTTAATGCCATCGAAATAGTCATTATACCAGTTGTGAAATTTTGAAATCAATGACTATTTTTCTCGTCCTATATGAAAAAAGAAATTAGTTTCGTTAATTTTTTACTGTAACTTGCTTATTTAACACATTGGTTGATGAAATATTGTAAACTCAAAGTTTCAGGGCGTTTTTCTTCCTTTAATTATTAACTTTCCTTGAATATTGGTTTCATATTCATACGTCATATTCACGAATCATTCTATTGAAATTGTTTTCATTGTTAATGATTAAGTTTGCTGATCACCTGGATTCATCATATTAAGTTAATGAATTTATAAAAACATAGATTCTTTTTAATATTAAAGTATTCTTTTTCATATTAAATGCAATGGTAGGTTGAAATTCCACCTAACGCTTGCGAGAATCACACAGAATCTGAGATCGGAGCTTCAGAAATGTAGAACTTTTATATTATTTTTTAAAAAAATATTCTAATGTTTTTGAAATATTATTCTTTAGTTCATCTTGTTAAAATACGAGGGCGTTGCACGTTACAGACCGGAATAAATGTAAATTTCACGGATAGTCGAGTGCAGAGATTCTGATTAAAATGAAACTGAAACCAAGAAAAATAAACCTGAAATTAAATAACTATAACCAATAAATAAAGATAATAACTTAATAAAGAGAATTTACTAATCAAAACGTTTCGATTCTAAAATAAAGTTAAAAGCTTACAAAAAATATCTTCATCAGTAATATAATATAAAAAATAATGTATACCTAGTTCAAGTAGAAGATAAAATAATTATCACCGCCAGACGAAAAAAATTAATTAAATCAAATATTTATTCTATAGAATAGAAGTAAAAAGTGCATTAAATTTTATACTTCCGAATTTCATTTCAATGCAAATAATACACTTGGTAGTTTTACAGAAAAAAGTCCTTGTTTATTTAAAGCAGACACTATCAAATTTTAATTTGAGATACAGATCGATATAACGGTTTAACTTGATCTATTTTCATCATCTGAAAGAAATGAAATTAATGTTAATTCAATGAGATATAATTAAAAATTTGGGTTGGAGAAAGTTAAAACATTATTCTCCTTTTTTATTTCTAATTAGAAGAATGGCCTGTCTAGACGGGTTTTTATCTGTCACAAATTAACTTAACGAAAAGTATAGCAGAAAATATCATGCACGCAGGAGAACTGCATGAGAAATAAATAAAAAATATATTATTTGTAACACATTTTAGTTGTAAATGTATAATAATACTAAAAGTTTTGTTTCCTTGCAATGGCATCTTCTGTTCACATAATGTTCACAAACACATAAATCCCTAAAACCGAATTAAAGCAAATAGTGATCCACAAGTAGGAAAGAAATGCAATGACGAATTCAAAATTCTGATAGAAAATGTTACCAATAATCTTCAATTTAGTCCATGAAGTGAGAATATAATGAAATAGCATAAAATAATAAAAATCGCAGATGTCAGCTCATGGACCTTTGCTATTAATAGGTTTATTCCCCCTTCGGTAAATCAACCAATTTAAACATTAAAAAAAACTGTCTCAGTTGGTGCTCAGTTGTCTCAAACGTCAAAATAAATTCTGATCTGCTAATAACACAAACCAAAAGGACAGGGATATTTTTAACTCCACCCAGCGTTACAGACGGTGGAGGAAGATTATATATACTGATTAAAATCACAGAAGATTGCATGACTTGATAACTCAGCTTGCAGCTTGTCAAGTATGATTCTCATTATCGTAAGGGAATGAGGTAGAAAAATATGTCGTGCAAAGTTTTCACTTCGCTTTATAATAATTTTCCTAAAATGTGCCACTTTTTCCACTTACAATGCAATACTGTGCGCATATTTTATACGTTTTTCCAATAAATATTTTAAAATTTTTTAAAAGAAATTGTTGTTTTAATTAAAGACAAAACTCGTAACTTGAATTGATTAAATTACAGAAAACGAGTTTGCAAAGGTTTCTCAAAAGCGGATCTATGTTTTGAAATATAAAACTCCAATTAAAATGGATTTTTGATTCTTTACATTATTAAAATTACAATAAAATACTTTACTAATACTGCACTCATTTACATATTATGACTTTAAAATACTTTTTGTACTCTTTGAAGATAATATTTCTATTCTGTAATAATATTGAAGATAATTTGAAGATATATTTTTGATAATATTTTGAAGATAAAATTTGCATTTTTCGCGTTTAGTTTTAAAAGAATCAGAAGTACCAATAGCTGGCAGTTTTACATAATTATCATTATCTGTGAACTGAAATAAAAATTATGAAAGGAATGTATAACTGAAATGTTTAGATTTTACTAAAACTAATATTTTCAAAAGAATTAAAATTCATCTCCACAAAATTAGATAGAACTTCGTCAATTTTAAAATACATGTAAAATTTTCAAAGGAATTTCCCATTTCTTTAAATTGTGTAAATGATGTTATGAACATACATCGATTATCATAATTTTAAACTATCTGATAATTAATTGATATTTTACTGAAAAACGCAAATATGTACTGCTTTAATATTGATTTTTTTTTAAGTCTAAAAGAATTCTTTGTTTTTGTTTGTCTGGGATCGATCGGACGAGATTATAATGTCCTCAGGCAGTGAACGCACTTTTAAAAAACATTTAAAGAATATATAATCTGATCAGAATCTTAAAGTTCCAACCTGCTTTCTTCACGAAAGATATTTCATATCTTCTCATTTAAACCTTATTTGCAATTTAACGTTTCATAGTTTAAAGTTCAAGTCAACTTTAGTTGTGATTCATAGAGAATATAATTACGATTATATCATTATTATATTCCTCCCATGAAAATGAATCATGAATCCAAATAGATAATGGTAGCTATAATTGACATCTGCACAATGATCAAATACATTGTGCAAATGACAGTTATGAAGTCAGTGTTAGCTGCGTTAATGTCAGTTGTTTGAGTCAAATAAGATTCAAATTCTATCAGTAAACTTGTCTTATTAATAATCAATATGTTGAAATCAACATACGAGCTTCACATTACCTACATGAATGAGAGTACTTAAATTGATACATAAGTTATGTGCCAAGAACAAATAACACCAAGAGATATCCCGAAAATGGAGAAAAGAAGCTTCCGGCATGGAGGTTGATTTTCACCATCCTGGTGGGTATAGTAACAATGTGGGGTCGAATTACCTCACGGGAGCGTGTCTCCTTTGGGAAGGGTTGTACCGTGACCGGTGATGGCCCTTAGGACTTAATCATAATTTCTCGCTTCTGCTATCACGGCTTCTTGATTGTTCAGTATTTCCGTATGCTTTCGAGTGAGACAGGGTAGCTCGATTATGCGGCAGGAACGAAAAATCAATAATAATTGACAAAATTTAGAATATTCCTTGGATAAGCATTTTTATTTTCAGATCTTCAATAAATATGATATTTTATTAAGAATTTGGGAGCATTTGGAAATAATCTTAATACATCTAGTTAAACATTATTTAGTCTTATAATATTTAATTGGATTAATTCCTATATTTCTGTTTTATCTCTGTTACCGAATATATATACTGGATACCATAGGACAAAAACGAAATTACTTCAGAAGCGTGAATGTATCGCCCATAAAACATAATGAATTCCACAGGCTTTCATGTCAAAAATACTAAATAAGGATTTAAAGAGAAACCAGAAGATTCTCGAAGATAATTAGGTGCTCTACAGTGATTTAATTCACTGAATTTTCAGACTGATTACAATTAGATAATATTAAGAAACAATTCATAATTATAAACAATAAATATTGTTACATTTATTATATATGATTATTAATTGATTGAATTGAAAGAAATCCGTATTGCATCCTCCCTTATACAATGTCATAGCGACGAAGGGCAAAGGAATATAAATGACATGGTCGCCAAGGAGACCATTTCATACAAATTTCAATAATTTCAAAAGAAATTAAACAAAATATTTATTTGCATAAAAAAATTTTCAGCTATGCTTTCAGTATATAAAAATAAACAAATATCTTTTATTTCTCAGCCACCGTTATCATGACAACATAACTTTATATACATTCGTTGTTATACATAAGAGATGACAAATATTAATATTAAATATGAATCATATTTATTTCAATTATTACAAAATTATTTACAAATTAAACTACTCATTTTTAAAAATAAAATGGTGCATCTTCAAATAACTTTTGATTTTTAACATTACTTTTATAAACATAATTTACAAAAATAATATTTAATTTTGTAGAAACAGCATGAATAATAGAAGATCGCTAGTGAACGAAAGAGAGCTACAACACATGGACTTTCTTAAAGTAAGACAAATGCTAAATAACTATTTTCTTAAACATTTTATATTTAAAGTAATGGGAAATTCGTCATTCGGAATATGTATCCATATGGTAGGATATGCAGTTCATTTACAAATATTATATAAAATGATAAAACGATGGTAAAATTGTAAAAACGTTTAGCAAAATAATTCAATCTTTTCAAAAAAGTCTGTGCGAAGTAGTAGTGCAGGATGGTTCAGTCTGCAGTCATTTAAATGTCACTCGCTGCTTTTTCTAGTATTCAAAGCTGCTAATACTCGGCTATTGTAGCCCAAAATAGCTGCTCTTGCACCAGACCACGGATGGGGTCCGGTTAAACGATATTGATAAGGCAATGATGGACCGTTAAACAAGGCCCAAAAAAGTTTGGGATCTGTAAAGAAAATCTTCCAAAGATCTGGTTTACATCCAACTAGTTCCGCTAATTCATCAGAATAAGAGATGTAATCGACTTGAACGGTATGTCTTGGAGAAGAAACATATCTCTCTTTCAGTTGCTTTTCTTTCAGTTTAATGTCATGTTGCATGATTTCTTTGGAAGGCAACTTCTTTTTACCACTCATTATCGAAGCATACCATCGGCCTTGCAGCTCTGCAACGGGGAATACTGCACCTATTACCTGCACGCACGCCATCACTGCTAAAGAGGGATGTGGTAAGTGTGGTGGAAACATGTATTTGTACAACTGTACTTTGTTATTTTCTACTCTGATTATGTCTCCACCGACGAGAGGAAATTCAATTTTGTAGCCAGTAGCAAAAACTACAGCATCTATTTCAATGGGTTGTTCGTCATCTTTGAATAAAACTCCATTTTCTGTGAAACATTTGATGTCTTCTCGAAGTATAACTGTACCGCTTAGGAGTTTGTTAGGGAGAGCATCGTTGATTGTTGGATGTTGACTCAGAACTCTATGTTTGGGTTTGAGACCATAAGCAGCATGATCGAAACGCTTATTCAACTCATGTTCCATAAACCAGCAAGATAAAGAGAAAGGGACGATTTTGTTTACTGTATCTAGGCATCGTCTTGTGTATGCTGCATCGAAAGGCTTTCCATCAGGTCCAACTCGCTGAAAAAGCCATGCCCCTCGCCTGGTACTCAAATAAACCTAAGAGAGATTCAAAATAAAATTGAATTAAAGATAATTTGTTGGAGTATATCACAAAATTTTCTATTGAAATGTATTTTTCTCATATATAATGTTCGGAACCAGAGCAAAGATGAATGGGATATTCCAAAGCTAACATGCTCTCAGCAAAGAGAATCTAGAGTCGCCTTTCCACATTCATATGCTGATCTATTTTCATTAGTCAATGATATCGAATTGTGTAAGAGAACAGCACATTGGTTCCGAAAGAACCACCAATTGTGCATTGTAGAAGAATTTCCAATGTTGGGTTATGGCACATAGTTATTATATTAATCGTTGGTTGTGGGTAAAAAAAATAATCAAATATATGGGAAGAGTCAAAGCAAATAAATCTCCAAAAAGATCATTTAGTGCATAGTTTGATTAAAATTAATATTGGAGAAAATAATGTTAATTATTTTAGTTGTTAGCTTATTTTATTATTATTTTGTGAAATTACCAGCAGTGAAAGAGAAACATCTACACTAGCAGCAGGTAAGAAAGAGACAAAATAATAATTTCACTATTCAAAAATTATCATTAATTATGGTATACTAGATCATTTAACTGATAATTAACTTTATATCAAGTAAGTTTCCACTTCCTCTTATTGAGAAAGAGAGCACATTATTCTTAAGACCGCCTGAAGAGGATAGTAATTGTGAGTGGCCGTTAATGATCTTGTATTATAAACACCTCTTTTATAAAAGTGCCTGAAAAGCTTTTAAATATCTTTCGGTAAATAATAACTTTATTTACAAGTATGCAATGCATGATGAAAAAAGTTTCTTTCAGCGTGCTCTATCATCTCTGAAATTTGACCTATTAGAATGGAAAACAATCTGTATTATTCTGAAAAAATGAAAGATAATTCTTTTTTATTTCTACAATATAGATTTAAATGAAAACGGTAAATTTATGAGTGGCAATTATAAATTCAACATGCATGGAAAAATGGCGTCATTCAAGTAACTTGTCAAGTGCATCACTAGATTGTGTGATACATCAAAGATAATGGAGACTTTTTACAACAGCCAGTAACAAGTTAACGAGGTGTGTTTTCAAAAAATATAAACACATCTGAATATGATGATAAAATATTAAAAATTAAGCAATGTATTTGAATATAATTTAGTTTTAAATAGTGATGAATATTTGATGTACAAATAACGCAAGTTATAATAAAAATGTTTAATGCCATGAAGTTGCTTCTACAACCCTAAGATGCTTGTGTATTACATCATACAATGGCTTATTATCAATCTGAAATGTCATAGACTATGGATGAGAATATAATCTTCAGCGAATTCGTCACAGTCATCTGTTCCAAAAACCTTTCAAGGCCCCGTCCCTCCTCACATGTCTGAAGTAAGATCCATTTCAAAGCTAAAAGAAAGTTGATTAAAATAATGGGAAAATGCTCTCGACCGTAACATGGTACGTATTTTCCATGTTGAAGTAACCTTCACGCTAAAAAAATTCTGTGCATCATTTCACAATCCTCACGACATATTGAGGCTTGGCGAAAGAGTCTTTGCTTCCTAATTGAATGATTGTGAATTCAAGAGCCGATTCCACCAAAGATTTGTGGAGTATCTGGCCCTGGTGAATTTGAAGTGACATGAAAGCTCAGGTGTGATCCTTACTTTCTAGCCGCAGTAAAATATTGCAAAACTCGTCTCAAAATAGTCTACATGTAGCTTCAAAATGGATATTGTAATATAACAAATTAAACCAATCCTTAACATACTTAGCCATACAAGACAGATATCAATTCATTTTCTAATGCCTAGAAGTATGAATAAATATTCTATTTTTTAGAGAATCGTGTTTGAACGAAATTAGCTGCAGGCAGAAACTGCAAACAGCATAGTAATACTTTTGAACAGTATTATTCGCCTCCTGAACGAAATGCACTATCAACTAATTCAGATTCAAAGTTCTGAATTTTAACACAGTTATTATGCGACTCCTGTGCTTTCTATCGGAGATCAACCGCCAGCTCATCAGAGTCGGACTGTATATTGCACTAATTAGTTAAAAAATTTTAAATTTCACGATGACAATTTCCAACCTCGATCATCCATATTATAAAAGTTATCATAGTCACTGTTTTCCCTGACTGCATTGTGATATGTAATAATTTGATAATTTTATATCTTCTAGAAGATATAAAACTTTTGTAAAATTATGTAAAAGCATATTGCGCCGTACAGTGTGAATGTAAGACTTTGTAGAGCAACAAAGTAATAGTGAATTCATATTGTGCAACAATTTAAACAAACAGGATGTTTGTAAATTATGTCAATTAACACTTCTTAGTTTTCGTTGCAACTAAATAAGTTTAAAAGATATTTTATTCACTGTTTTAGATAGAGACAATTCTCTTTGAACGCCTAAAGGAAATTATGTACGGCATTTTCCCCTCTTGTCATCTTTATGTTTTTACTTTCATCATTTTAAAAAAAATTTCTGAAATATATATTTAGAAAAAAAAAACTTTTGAAAGAAGGAGCGATGTGGTCATTTATTAAAATTATAACTTAAAAACTAAAGTAAGTAGTTAAATTTGAATTTCTTAAAAAAAAATGGAGAATTTGATTCGAATTCGAATTTCTCTGTGTCCTTCAAAACTTTTATTTTAGATTCAACCTGACAACAATGCCGCACGAATACAACAAAGCTGTATGATGTTACGAAATTTATAAGAAATAATATATATAATTATTTTATTTTATTATGGAGCTATTTAAAATTAGTTACAATTGAGGATATAAAACATCTTAAATCGAATTCAAAGTATTCGAAATTGAAACATATTTTTCTATCTTTCCTTTAATTTTTACAAATCACAAATCGATACAAATTAAAAAAGCTGGAAAAAAAACTAATTTTTGTTATCTGAGTTTTATTTTATATGCAGTTTCTGTCTATAATACCCGAGACAACGTTGAATTTCAACGCCGTTAAAATTATTGATAAGATAAAATGGAAAAGATTCTACAGAAATGAATAAAACGAGAGAAAAAAAAGGTAAAATTGAAAAAAAAAATTGAAAATTACCAGGAAAAGAATTAATTTCAAATGACTTTCGTTCCAAACACCTGATAGCTAAAATCTTCAGTAATCTAACCGCATTCAGAATAAAAATTATAATAAAAAACTTCAAAATTCAATTTCCTCAATTTTACATTTACATCTTCAATGACGTAATTGATATTTCAAGTAAATCCAATTTATTTCTCTAAAACTTCTGGAGAGCATGATTGAAATACTCATTTATTAAAAAATAAAATGAATATCCAATCGAATTTCCTTTCGTTCTCCTTTAGATTATTATGTATTCAATTACATTAATCCCATATACAATTAAACTTTTTAGAAACCGTTATAGATTTAATTTTCTCAATAACATCTTGTTTCTTTTTCATTTTTCAACAACAACCCGAGAAAAATTCTACATGCAGAAGAACATTAAATAAGATGAATTGCGAAAACAATATTTTTTAATATTATTTCCAATTATTATTTTGCAAAATGCTGCAGGATTAGATATAATTTGTTTAATTTAATTATAAAACTGTTAATTTGTAGGAATGCATGAACGAGAAGTATAATATTACTCATATTTTTTTTGTGGATCACGGAAAATATGCATAATTATCTAATGTTCAAAAAAGATGTTTATTGAATTATATCGAAGCCTGCATAATTAAGAAAACGTCATATTGTAAGAAATATCTTTCATTTGCATACTGTGAAATATAAACATGGAAACGTTTAATAAAAATAAATCAGGACAACTTGAACTTTAGTCGTAAAAATCATATATCCGTTTTCAGATTCTTTAATTTTTGTCAGCAGAGATTTTTGAAAAAAAAAAATCATTTTTGCTTTAAAAAATCGGATCAAAAATTTCTGTGACTAATTTAGATCATATTTCTTTCTATTTTTTACTTATTACTTTTTAAAATTTAATTTTCAATGTTTCAGAAAAATTTTAAGGAAAAACAATCTCACAAAGATTTCTTCTGTTCAAAACGACCAATGATAGTTCAGAAATCTTTAACATAAACGAATATTTGAATTTCACCTACAATTGAACAGAAATACTGTAAATGCAAGTACACTTACTTGCTTAGCAACTGTACTAATCTCCACAGCAGCATCAACAGCTGAATTTCCAATGCCCACTACTAAAACAACCTTATCTTCATATCCAGCTGCTTTCTTGAGGCTGTGGGTGTGAATGGCACTTCCTTTGAAACTTTTTAGGCCTGGGAAATCTGGCATGAGGGGGCTTGTGTGATGTCCCGTTGCTATGAGGACACCATCGAATTCTTCTGTATTCGTAACACTGTCCTTCATTCTTCTTGTAGTCACTTGCCAGCGACCAGTCTTCTCATAATCGTCGGACTGAGTTATCTATAAAACGGAATCAGCCTTGTGAAATATAAAATGTTTCACAAAATATACACATATTAGGCATCAAACATATCATCAGATTATTCATTAACTTTTTATTAATATTTATCTTAGAAATGGAGATCAACATATTTGTTGATCTTCAATAGAATATATTGTTATTGAAGTTGATAATAAATATGTTAAAACATTGGAACATATTTGTTATCAACTTCAAGTATGTGTTCTTTGTGATGTATTTGACCATCGACTTTTTGATTCAGTCTGTACAGAATTGTGAAATTCATTGCTCTCATTCCTATAAAAGGATTCAATTGTTCAATTGGTACAAGTCATGCCAAACTACATTGATCCCAAGCTGTGAAAACCATTCAGTCATCAGAAATGTTGGTTCAGAAGGCGCATTAAAGGCCCTAATAAAGCAACAAAAAAGCGTTGGTAAAAAATTATAAACCTGTACTTTTCGGCAAATATTAATAGTTTCCTATGTTTCAGTTTTACCTCAAATTATAGTTATGAAATCTGTCTCTTTATTTTGATGTAAAATCACGTTATAAGAATCAAATTTCATTTTACGTAAAAAACTCATTTATTAAATTACGAGCCTGCTTCTTTTAATACCACTTTGAAATTAGCAAATCAAAACCATATTTTATTTTGAGGAAACATTCAGTTGGAAAACTCAACAATGTGCGGAAAACATCGTTTTTCTAAAACAATTGGGAACAATGTTGTTTCCAATAAACTCCCAAATCTCATATTATTTAAAAAGCATCTGAGACAGAGGAGTTGATAAGCGACTATCGCTTTTCAAAGATGAAAGATATTTGATTTAATATTTCAATATCATATAAATTTGATGAAGAATCGGAAGATATAATGTTTAAAACAGAACATTCAGTATTCTATATACGTCAGATCAAAATTAGATATCGTTATACGATCAATTAAACATTCTTTCTTGAAAGGAATTTGAATTGAAATTTCAAAAATTTAGTGAAGTTATCTTCCGAACATTATAGAAGCAATTCGAAATTCCTATAGAGTTGTAACCAATTCTTGTAACTTAGAAGAGTTTTCTGAGAAAGGAAATCCTAAAATCCTTTGCAGTTTATTGATTAATATCATAAAAGAATATTCATTTAATTAAACAGGGATGCAATTTAGACAACCTGTATTTAAAGTTTCCTCATGTGGAATTTCCAATGCTCAACCAAACGTTATGGCACTGGATGACTGGACTAGAGTTAAACTCATGAAATTGGAAAAAGCTAGGATTATTGGAAAGAGAAAAAATAATCCTCTTACTTACTTGAAGAACTTCTGTCATGAGTTGCACATGTCGAAGTACTCCGAATTTTTCTGCATACATTTTGAAATACTGAAACATAAGAGTGTTGTGCATGAAATTTGGGAAATGTGCTGGAGGCGGGAAATCACTGAAGGCGCTCATCTCTTTGCTAGTATTGATGACGGTAGACTTCATGACAGATGGCAGCCCCTCGAGGTCATAGTCTCTGTAGCACCATAGACCACCAATGTTGTCTGTCTTATCATAAACCACAACATCCAAGCCTTCTTCCAAGCAACCTTTGGCGGCTGTCAAACCACAAGGGCCAGCGCCAATTATGGCAATGCGTTTACTCTCTGCCATTTTCAGAGCTATAAGAATAACCATTATTAGTGCTTTGTGAGTAGCAATAAAATTAGTAAACTTTTTCAATTCATTGCCATAAAAGGATTCAAAGGAATTTTGCTTCGGGAATTCGGTAATGGGTGACATTTAAGTGACTATTATGAAGCAAATTTTATTTATAAGAATTTTTATAAAATATGGTTGAGCATCCAAACATTTTAAAACATGTAACATTTGTATATTTTCTTTAACAATCTTAAAACTCAAGAAATCATATTTTATTAAATTTTTAGCTGACTTTTGAAAATACTTTTAAAACGGTATTGAAAAAAATTTATTAAACTGATTGCATTTCCTGAATCAAATTTCAATGCTTCAATATTTCTTTAAATGCAAATTTTATTTATAGAAATATGTATTTATTTAAAGACGAACTGACTTTTCCTTTATTTATTATTTTTTAAAAGATTATTTGTATGGCACACTATGCCGTTAAAAAGGAAACTCCATGTTTAAGAAATTGAAAACTAACGTTTATACCAGAACATTTTTTTATAAATATGATCATGTCGTTTTTGGCGATCTTCTGGTTCATCCATGTAATTATATTCCTTTCGTATAAAAAGTTATTTGAGGTATAATGGTTTTTTTTTCATACAGAAGGAAAGCAAACGACTTGATGAAAATTTAACAAAATATTTTCAGAAATTTATTAGGATTATAGATAAATTGTCTAAAACAAATAACATCATTGGAAATGTAATTTTTTGGAATTTTAAGACAGTGAAGAGATTATATCTGTACGATAATATTTTCAAGAATTATCAAAACAAAATAAGAACAAACTATTAATTAAAAAAAAATCCGGAAAATCTCGTTCTGAAATTTATATTCCCATCCTCCTAAGTATACTTGTGCCAAATTAATAATTTTAAATCAAACGGACTGTAATTGACACACATATTTGCTTTTAATATGAGTAGAGATAATTGCATAATTGGAATTAATACGGATGAATATTTTTCCTAAAAGGTATCGTAAAAACAAATCACACTAAAAAATTTGTTTTAATCATTTCGTTTGAAAAGTTTTTAGTGCAATTTTGCAAAACATGCTCATAAAATTTGATAAAATATTACCTTAACTACTTAAAAAAGATTTAAATAAGAAATTCGAATTAAGGATTATTTATGTGAAAATTTTGAAATACCTAAAAAAAATTGTACAAATATGCATTTCGTTAATCTCGAACTTAAAAGATGTACGTTAAAATGAATATAAACAATTTAATTTTTTTCCAAAAATTAATAAAAAATAATAATCAAAGAATTACTTTCATTACTTTTTTATCCATAGAAACTCTAAATCTTGAAAACCTGGAATGAACTCCTTTCATACTTTACTACACATAACATAACATAACATAACGCCATCCTGTGCCCCTGGTGCCTATAACACTACGTTATCTTACCAGTTGGATAAGCACAAGATGGAAGGAAGAAAAAAAAAAGAAATTGTTGGTATAAAGAAAGAGACGACAGACCATCCGGGGTTCTCCAGAGAGAATCCCATCGGTGTCAAATCCTACGCGACTGTAATTTTTTGGTGAAGTAATAATTGGATGGAGGAGACAAGAATACTGAAACAAATGGTCACTATGGGTTGAACTTACAGGGAAACGAAATTACCTACTGAAAAAATTGATAAGTTACATTGAGAACATCTGTATGACATGTATAAGCATATAAATAATCACTGAAGAGTCAGAAATCTGTAACGTCCGTCTGAGTCTTGTGGTTTTGATTTCCTTCGTGAGAACTGCACTTTTGATGGACTTTTGAAGTTATAATTTCGGCTGATTTTGACAAGAGGCATTCTGGTCTCAGCTATTGTGTAGTCTTGAAAAGGTCTTGGTATTTATGAATATGGTTTACTATGGAATGGATCTTTCCGCGTGAAAGGGTATTCGATGCAACTCTCCTGTACCATTCTTCCTCCAGATTTGTTTCTGGCTTTCTCATGTGCCATGAGACAGTCAGTAGGCATTCGGTGGCATAGTGAATTGGGGATCCTATTTCCCCACAGCTACAGTAAGGAGAGTTGGCCAGATGGAATCTGTGTAGGTATGTCGGGAATGGGCCGTGTCCAGTGAAGAAAAGGACATCCGCTCTGTTCCAGTTGGCCGCGTAGAGAGAAACTTTCGATATTATTTTGAATGTGGAGCGGCCTGTTTCGCCTTCTTCCCATTCCTTTTGCCATCTTGTCATCATATCTGTTTGGAGGAATTTCTTCAGATGACATCTTGGAAGCTTCATTACATTCCGATCTTGATTAGCAATAGCCGCTGTTTTGGCTAGTTTGTCCGCCGCTTCATTCCCTTCATAGCCTAAATGTGCCTTGATCCATGATATTTTAATGTGAGGATTTGCAAGAAGAAGCGAAAATATATCTCTTGCTAATTGGCTATTAGATTTTGGAGAACTTGAGGCTTGTATACTTGCTTTATTGTTGACGTAAATAGTAACTGGATCTGATGTAGGAAGAGAGGTTGCGTATTTGACTGCTCTATTCAGTGCTAGTAATTCAGCTTGGAAGACCGTATTTTCTTTCAATAGGCTGGTTGACAATTTTACTTTGAGAAACTTTGTTTGAGTTGGTTCCCAGGCTGTAAAATGTTCTGTATAATAAATGTTCCCCCTCTTGATTAGGATTATTTTAACTTTAAAAAATATGAAAAATAAAGGTTTGAAAAATCATGTATTTTTCTTAGGTGCAATTAATTGATTCCTCAATTTTGCAGAACCTCGTTATTGCACCCAGGCATTTATACCCTGTCTGCCCTACTCAATTTATGCCTAGACTATCTTTATACTTCACGCATGCATTTATACCCAGTTATATCATCTCAAACAAAGCAAATTTCTGATATATTGACGTTTTAATGAAAGTTTCTTTACAGTACTTAAACCAGCAGGGGAGATCTCCCCAAGACTTTCTCGAAGACTCTTTAATAAAGGTATTATCCCAAAAAAACACTTTGAATGCTATTGGCGCATATTATCTAAAAAATATTAATTTTTCGCGTGAATTTAGCTTTTTTACCGAATTTATGGTGTGATCTTTGGCGAATTGTTTGGAGATGAATCCCTAGCAAGCGGTTAATAATGTCCGATTACGAAAGCTGTGTTTCAGACGCGTTTTTACCAACCGATTGAAACAGAAATCTGACAGAGAACTACCCATTAAGTAACTCAACCAAACCAAATTTCATATATTTACGTTTTTGCGTTTTTGGATTATAGCGTTTACATGTTTCTGAAAGTACAGACTGGCAGTCAACCTCTTTTTGTATTTCGCTGAAAATTTCATAGGTGTCTACAATACAAAAATTAAATCTGTGTACCGAATTTGATCTGTCTAACTATCTTCGTTTCGTATTTATCATGTTAATATTTATTCGAATGGGCTGACATAAAGACTTCCTCTGAACACATTTTTCTCAAAACTTGATAAAAATCTACAATTTTGGTGTAATAACCATATACCAAATTTCATCAGCCTAGCTAAAAGCTGTTTGGAGTTATCTTTGTCACAGACAGATTGACATTTTTAAGAAACGTGGTTTTGGAACTCACGGAGGTTGAAAACGTAGAAATTGTCAAAATCTCGAGTTCTAATTTTTTTTATGATTACAGTATTTTCTCTGTGCTTCGAATATGAGAAAATGGAGAGTAAATTAAAATGTTACTAATAATCTCAAGCAAATTTTAAATATTCTTAATTACAAATACTTATTAACATAGAAAGTTATTGAAAAGGTAATTTTATAGAATATACATTTTAGTTGTTGCTTTCTTTTTGAGCATACCTGCATTCTCTAAATTCTACATCTGGGCTCGTTATTCTGAAAATCGGCATTTTCTTTTTTTTTCCCTCGAAAATGTTTTTTTTTTTTTGGTTGAAAGCAAGTTCCAATCCTATTTCGGTTTAAATAAACCGATTCTAGCTAAAAATGTGTGGAGTTATATTTCGTTACTTTGCGTTATAAAAAAAAATTGAAAGCGAAATTCGGCATTATATTACAATTATAATAATATGCGTTTTTCAAATTCTTAATGAGACAAATGATGCATTTTGAGTTCATTTGTATTGGCTAGTATTCTGCATTCTTGTTTTTTAAAAGTAATTTAAAAAATACTCTATATTTTAAAATAAAAGTATCTTACCATTGGGTCTCAAACCATGGCTTCAAAATATTATAAAATTGAATGTTCATCACGATTTAAAACTTTAACAATCAGGTATGCTTAAGCAAACCCTTACATTTTTTGCACTGTCCGATTTAAAATGTCTTCTGTATAGTATAGAGAAAATGATGGAAAGTGTTTCAAATGCAACGTAGTAACGAGGCAGTCTGACAGCGTTTGATTCTTTTAACAAAAGAATGATAAAGTGAGCAGTGGATTGATTGATGGATGGAAAGCAGATTATTTAATAAAATGATGAACTTTTAATGCAATCTCTACGATTGTAGAAGCGAAAGCGAATGTGATTTTATTCTGTATGCCTGGTATATCTAAATTGATACTTCCCGGTTTATGAGGCCTTTACGTCATCAAAATATAAAAGGAAAGTCAATCAAAAGTAGTATTGATGCATATCATATGAAGGATGTCTTTTAAAGTAGAAAAAAAAACAGAGATTATCCTTTGCATTGAATATTAGTTCGAAATTTACTTTAAAAAAATCTATACTTATAAAAATAATTGTTTGTATATGTGTGAACTGACTAATTGTCAAAGGCAGTTTGCATAGAAATATAACACAATCATACGTTAAAAATAAAAAATTTGTTCGAAATTAAGATTAAAATTTTTAATGAAAATATCTTTTCAAAAAGTTCTATATGTAAAATTTAGTACCTATACATGAAGATGTGTTTAGCGATGAATCAATTGTCACAAATAAATTTAATTAATATTCTAATGGATTTTGTCGTAGTAGTGTCTCAATAAGGTATTAGTGTATAAAATATATACTTAAAAAGAAATGCCATGCTTTAAACCACAAGAAATATTTGCTCAATAGCAAATATCCAATTTAAATAAGACTTGAGTTTTTCTGTACTCGAAAAGCGTCCCGCGAACCTGTGATAATTTTATCTGATGTGTTTTTTTCATCTTTAGCTATTTCTTTTTCTGTACACTTTGGGCATTAATTTTATATGATGCAGGTTTAAATGCTGAAGCTTTCCTTAATTGCTAAGGAAAGGTTCTAAATTCCACATCTTTTCAATCCTCTAGTTTTTATAAACCGGTCGGAAACAAGGCAGCCCAAGGCCAACGCAATTTAAGGTCTTACTTTTTTTACAATCAAGGTTTTGGTTACTTTATCTACGAATTTTTTAAGTTTTTCTTCTGCCAAGGTAAACAATTTTTTATAACTTAGGCGAAGCCAGAGTCATTATTTTGATTATGGTAATATTTTTAATAAATTTACAATCTCTGAAACACACGCGCAGAAAAATTTAAGACCAAAGGTTAGCGTATGCGTTCAACTCTTTTTGTCGAAGCTAACATACAATGCATTTCGAAATGTTGTTGAAAATGAAAATGTTCTTCCGAAGACGTGAATCCGATCATTTTGCTTATTTTTTTCCGAACAAACTCAGGCTGTGGTATTAAACAGATTCATATATTCCTTATACGAACGTATAATCACTAAAGCAATTGATCGGAATGTACTTAGATGGAAAAAATGTACATCGATAACTATTTAGAAAGTTTTATTTTGTAATTCTACTGAAGTAGAAATTGTCCTTAAGTTGTACTGGCCTAAAATCTAAGTATTTTCCAACTTAACCAACTGTTGTCACTAAATAAATGATGCATGCATATCACTCATTTAGCAACATTGAGACACATTAAATTGGCAACATTGAGATACATTAAGTTGTCAACATTGAGACACATTAAGTTGGCAGCATTGAGACATTAAAAATTGTGATTCAGAAACTTTCATACATTTAATTATTAATTTGAACATATGAAAATCAAGAATGTGATTAAATATAAATTAAATATAATTAACAGAATTTGTTGTATTTCTAATTTTAAATTTTAAAATACATTATGCCGTCCTTTTATAATATTATTTCCCATCCTCCAATATTGAATTCTCGCCACTGATAAAGGCTTATAAATCTAATATTTTTACATTCATAATTTAGAAACGAATTGGAGTGGTTTCGATGCTCAAATGAAGTTAAATTTCATTTTTTTTTATTAAGATGAAAAAGAAACTGATATTTGAGAGTAGGTTAAAGGACAAGAAAAATTGTAAAGGATAATACGAAGCCAGTCAACGAAAATGCGTGTAGGATTTCAAAAGAATGTGAAAAGTTATGTACTTTTATAAATAAATATACATACAATATATTTAGAAGTAACTAATATCCTGTAAAGAATGAGTTTTTTTTTAATTTTATATTTAATAGCAGTTTACTGGATTTACTAAGATATCTGTCAAAAAATCATGAGTTTTCCGAGCTGTGCCAAAATGTATGAGAATAACCATTTATAATAACTAAAACGAATTAAATTAATTAAACTCTTTACGAAAAATCTACTATGTAGATTAAAAATGAAAATCGATTTTAAGTTATGCCTTTTTAACAGCAGTAGCCAAAAAAAAAATTAGATTTTTTTTTTCAGTGAACTAATCACTTAAACCCATTTATTTTAACGCCTATTTTTATTTTCCCCAAACTTTAAAAGAACACTAGCTTTGAAAATATTTTATCCCTTAAAAAAGTTCCGCATGCCATTAAAACAGGAAAGAACACTAATTTATACAAACAAGATGTCACAAACCCTGATCAAGACCACCCAGCCGTTGACATTCGAGGAGACACATGCCATACCTCACCGGCGGAAGTGCCTCGAGATAAGATGCATAATATAAGGAAACTAACCGAGGAGAAAAACTTAAGTAACTATAAATTTGATTAGATAACGTCATTTTCGGATTGTTTTCTTGAGAATAAAGGCATAAATCGCTTAAGTTATCTCAAAATTGGAGCATAGCACACTTTAGAAAATTAGTTAATGGCTGATTCTTTTTCAAAACCGGACGTAAAGATAAGCATTTTAAGAGTATTGTAGCTTATTGAATTACTTTCAATATTGATGAAAAATCTAAATATTTTCAGTGGTCTCGAAAGCTGTTGAATATACTGCCTTACATTTTCTTGATAAAACTCGAGATGGTTAATATAATATATACTAATTTTTAAACTAATATACTAATTTTAATACTATTATACTAATATACTAATTTAACTAATACTAATTTTTATATTAATTTTTTTGTCTGTCCTACTTTGAATAGTTGTTAAATGACATCCAAATCATTTATCAATAGTTTTACTTAATTTCAAACCTTTCCCTACCTATCGAGGGCAGCGGTGGTCTGGTGGTAAGGTCTCGGCTGCGGAATCGGAGGGTTTCAGGTTCGAGACACGATTCCACCGAAGAACCGTCGTGTGAGAGGGTCTGTTGCACGTTAAATCCGCCCTGATCAAACGTCCTCTCACTGGTGTGGGGAGGGGGGAGCCAGCTCAGGTGTCGTCCTCGGCATCTGACCGCAGTTCAAAATTACGAGCTCCGTCCCAAAGTAGCCGAAGTGTTGCTTCAAACGAGACGTTAATGTAACTAAACTGAACTTCCCTGCCTGTCAGTTTCTCTTACACAACTTCCATTCGATTATTTTATTTTAATGCAGTTCAAATGAGTTTTTATTAAGTCTGAATATCGTTAAATTTAAAAGAGCGAATTTTAGATATGACTGCAGGAGCATTTCATTACGTTGACGAATAGTGGTCTAAAAAGGTTTTGTTCATAATTTCAAGTATAGTAGTGATGAATACCATCAAAAATTTAATCTGTTCTTGATTTATTGAATCTATAGATTTAATAAGGGTCGAAATGAATATATGAGAATAAGATTAAGAATAAAATAGCCAATATCGGACTGGTGCACATTTCGAATGTTTTGAAATTTATGAATATTTTTTAGAGTTTCCTACAGAATCTTTTTTCACTATAAATAGTCAAGACAATTTATTTTCATGCACTTTAACTTTTAATGGACTGTTTATTTTAGAAGCGAAAAGGAGAGGGGGACGAGAGTGATCTTCCCGACATTTACTCGAGTACTCTGAAATAAAAATGTTGTTACCCGCCCCTTCCTTCACAGGAATATTGTGAACGCAATGAGTGCTCAAATTTTTATTCACAGAGTCTCACATATCAACAATTTTTTCTTCATAGTATAGTGAAAAAAATCGAATATACCTTTTATGACGCCATTTTTTTCGGCGGATAAAAACTAAAATTTGGCCTTTGCAAGATTTTGCAAGAACAACAATTTTAGCATTAAAATTAGGTAGCAGATTTCATTTATTTAAATTATTAGGCTTTTGAGTTATCGAGTTTATATACTTTGAGGGTACAAGACCACAAATAGTAAATCTTTTCGATGAATTTGCTTCAAAATGTGATACAGATCTACATTTTAGATGATAAACCTATGTACCGAAACTTATTCATCTAGCTTTTTACGTTTAGTAGTTATCGTGTTCACTTGCAATCGGACATACGCACTTCCTATGAATAGATTTCATTCCAAATTTGATTTAAATCTACAAATGCAGTGCAAAGATCACATACCAAATTCCACCTATATAACTCAGAGCATCATTGAATTAAAATGCTCACATGCTATGAAGATAATTTCAATTTTTTTTCTGGGGGGGGGGGGGTTCGGGGAAGTCTAAAACGTGAAATTCCTTGACGATTCCAGAAGTTCGTCTTTATATACTTCATATAAGAGAAAGTAAAAAATAAAATGATAAGGACTAGTAACTTAATATGTTGGACCATGTACCATGTGTCATAGGCAGAAATATAAAATACTTCAACAATTATTTTAAAGACCAATATCTATCAAAACTTATTTTAGAGACTAATTCTTATTAAAACCCCAACAATTATTTTAGAGACTAATTGGTATTAAAACCACAACAATTATTTTAGAAGCTACTTTATATCAAAACCACAACAGTTAATTTAGAGACTAATTCGTATAAAAACCACAACAATCAATTTAGAGACTAATTCGTATAAAAACCACAACAATTATTTTAGAGACTAATTCGTATAAAAACCACAACAATTATTTTAGAGACTAATTCGTATCAAAACAAAACGAGAAAAAGTACTTTAAGAATTTTTTTTAAAATTATACTAAATCATACTAAAGAATTTTTACAGTATTCATAAAATCAGCCATATAAATTGTTTTTGCCGTTGTGAAATGTTTCTAGTTTTTTCAGATATGAAATGCTTAACAGCTTTTTAAAACTTTATTACAATACATCTATAACGAAGTTTTCTATCAGCATTACATATTTCTAAGCAATAACTTCATAATTCAAACCTTTCATTTCAAATATTATAAATGTTTTTTTAAAAAAAAGCACATTTTACAATTATAAATTATTTTATTTGTGCTTGAAATCATTTAATGCGATATGGGTACTGTATAGCTCTCTAATACGCAAATGGTATATAAAATAGCAACACAGTATCAGGATTTTTTTTTGCTATGTGTAAAATTTATTATAAGACAATTTGGTTGTAAAAATTACATTCATATAATAAATATAGATCGAACATTTACATACAGTGAATAAGTTATTTACCCACTGCATGAGAAGTAATTTATCTTATAAATGCAACAGCATTGCACTTTGAATTAATGTACAATAATTTAAATTCGACTAAAGCTAAATAAAGTCACTGGAAAGAAATTAATTTCGCATCATATAGAAGTAAGGAAAGCTAAATCTTAATGTCGCAGAGAAACTTCAGATACTTTTCCTCATCGTATTAATAGCCGAACGATTTACAGATTTTAGATAACACTAAATATCGAATCGCGAAAAATTATAACTACTTGTACTTTAATTATTTGGCTTTTCCTTCAATAAATATTATTTAATTTTTATTTTTTAAGATCGAAAACATGAGAATCAGACAGCTTCAATGATATCAATCAGAATTCAAACTGCATACGCAATTAAAATGATTAACATATGTAAGTATATATGAAAATAAAACAGGATAAAAATACAATTTATTCAATTATAATGCCATGAGAGGAAAAAAACGTTCTTATTTACATATTCTTCTAAAACTGTCTTGTTTACATTTCATATCCACTATCTAAAATTTGCTGGTAAACATGCAAAATAAATATTTAATACCAGAATAAGGATAAATCAAAAAATATATATAATAAAAAAATCACCTCTATACATAACTGCAAATGAAGTATTTTCTATTTAAAACATATCTTCCATTCTCGAAAGATTTGATTTTACACAGGAATTACCAAGAGATTGAGATTAATTCGAAAAAATTCACATGGTTTTTGTCACAATCAACAAAAGACATTTTACACAGAAAAAAATGAAAGCATATCCGATATTGCTTGCAAACTAATTGTTTAAATGCAAAATTTTATAATATATCTATTATTTCAAAGATCATAAAAAAAAAAATTTCAAAATAATGCTTTTTTTCTTCTTAAAAATGAAAACATTAAAAGAAATCAGAGTTGAGGACTGATAGCTACTTCATTTCTCACAGCCTTTAAAATTCTTATTATGAATCTTAATGAAACAAACTTAATATAAAAATAAAATAGATAAAAGAAATAATGGAACAGTTCTAGATGATCTTCTCTAATAAAAGAAAATTACGATTAAAAAAATATTTCTTACCAATTTCTGAAAGTGTTTTTTGTATTCGATTTACATCCTGGTGTAGGTCGTGCAAACTGCCTCCCAAAACTTTTCTTACTGCATCTTCCACAGTTGCCGACAGTAAATCTGGACAGCTATTATCCAACTGAGAGCATCTTGTTGGTTGTATTGACGTGTCAGGAATTGTTTCAACACTTAATGCGGCATTAGTATATGCTAATGGCCGTTCTCCGGGTGTATGTTTAATTAAAACTGAAGTTGGCTTTTTGTTTTCTTTTGTTGCAGACGAGGAACGACTTCGATATTTTTTGTTTGCATATTCAGACATGCGAACACTCGTAGCGATGCGGCTGCGTTCATTCATGTTGACTGGACACTCAATTAGTAATCGATTTCACCGAGTAAAAAAATTTGCAAGATGAAATAGAACAAATATGATTTATTGGCATCGTCTTATTATGCAAAATTTAGAATTACTTTTCCTGTTTCTATTTAAGGAAAATTTACAATTACTTTTTTTATTTCCTTGTACATAAAATGATTTGCATGAGTAATAGTCTATGCGAATATTTACCTAATAAATACCAAAACGTTCGAAGCAAGCACTGAATAATAAAACATAACACCAATATTTAAAAAAAATGACTTTTAAAATCACAGACTCAATGCCCCATCTTCAATGTATTCGGAAAGCTTCACTGAAGTAATGCAAACAATAACATCCTAACAGCTGTTCGCGGATAGATAGCAACACAAACATATCCTCATTGTTTAGAAAAGAACAGAAACCATCCGGCATGCCAAGTAAGCTGTAACACACATTAAACAGATATACTGATGTTTATTTGGGTTAGAATCATATTTGAACTGGTAATTATTGAAACGAGTGATCGCTTTTCAGTTTCAATCCCAGCTATTGCTTCCATAGAACGATTTAATGCAAATTCATTCAGGCGAAGACTTCCTTTAAGATTAGTATGTCTGGTGGAATGAATTTATGATAAAGCTTTTGTCATTTGATGACTTCAGTCCATCACAAATAGCAATGCATATATTTGCGTGGACATTTTTTCCCTTATTGTCTTTCAGACGGTCAATCAATTGCTAGCTTGATGTCTTCGTGATCAAAATTTTATTGACATCTCCTAAAATAAGTGGAACAGAACGAATTTTACAGATGCTGGTTTCTGCTTGGTTAGTGAACCAAGCATTCAAGGGAAGATTTAAGATGGACTTCTTCCAATTCAACACGTAAACAACAATTATTTTTCTCACAATTTTTTTTTCATTCACAATCTTTTGTCATAGAAGATTTCCAAAATGTAAATATCTTTTTTTTTCTTTGTGCTTAGTATGTAGTAATAACCTATTTTGAAATGTGTTGCTTCGAGCTCAAGATATTTATATCAAATAAAGTTACTCTTCTCGAAGGGTTTCTCAAAGCAAGTTTTCATATAACTGATGTTAAAGGCAAATAATTGTTTTCAAATTCTTTCCTCAATAATTTTATTTGAATGAAGATATATTTGAAATCTTTCCTAAAATTTCATTTAAAATTTAGTATGAAAACACAAAATGAGATCGCTAAAAGAAGAGAGAAGAAGAATTTAAGGTTGGAAATCTTCTATGGCAAAAGAAGATTGCCTATTAAAAATCGACAAAAAAAAATTTTATACTTTTATCCCAAACAAATTAGAACAAAGCTTCAGAGACTATTTAGAAAGTTCTATTCGTCATACAAAAAAAATACCATATCAAAATCGATAAAAAAAAAATTATACTTTTATCCCAAAAAAATTAGAATAAAGCTTCAGAGACTATTTAGCAAGTTTTATCCGTCATACGAAAAAAATACCATATCAAAATAGTTTCAAATAAATAATTTTGATGTTTATTCTATTAACATATCCAAAAGAATTTTCTCGTTAAAAAATCAAAAATCGAAAATTTGAATCATTTTTTTTTCTACAAGAAAAATGTTTATGAGTGAATTTATTCCGTTATCAATCGGCTTTATGGATTATCTGTTTAACACAAACAGAGACATGAAATATAACAGAAATGATGAAATTATTTTTACCAAACGTAAATATTAAAAAAAAAATGCCTAAAATGATCGTGATTCTGGAACGCTATGTGAGTGATCTGATAAAATTAAAAAATTGCTTCTAAATTATAAAATTCTTTGAGATAAGAAATTTGAATTTAAATATTATCATTGAAACTTTCAATTCTTCCGTAAGAAAGAAATATTATATATGATATTACATATCAGTAATATATGAAATTTTACCAAAACTAAAATCTGTTTAGATACTAACTATTTATTTCTTATATCTTCAGAGAATTTTTGAATAAAAATGAATCATTTATATGACATTAATTCGTTTTGAAAGATTCAGATACAAAAATCATTTTTCTACTCTGAATGATTTCGCCCATTTCTATTTGAATAAACTAAGTCACAGCTAAAATGAATATGAATGAAAAATGCATTGGAAATATTTAAAATTTATGCTTGTATATAAGATTTATAATTTAATATTTCAGCTTGCTGCAATCAGTGTAACAATGAAATAGTAACAATCGTAGACTTTTATGGTGAATAATTCTAACAGTTATTGCCAATGTACTGTACTTTTTCAAATACGATGCATTTCTCTGAAATAGAAGCCCAAGGTATTGAGCACTTCCATGATAAAGGTCGTACACGAAATAAATCAAGAAATTTGAAGGATTTAAATCTTAGATTTTTTCCCCTTGAAAATGAATCTTAGCTATTTCAAAAAAGCATCGGAAAATAAGTTTATAAAATACAAATAATCATATCTCAATTTTTGGTCCAAACATTTTTGCTCATGGACTAAACAATACATAAGTTCCTGGTATAATATGTCACAACAATCTTTAAATACTGGAGCATTTGAGCGTCCCTGTTTAATGCCACGTCAAAAACGCATTCAGCTTTTTATCTATTATATTACAAAACTCATATCCTTCTAATGTATTTTTCTGAAGTTACATTTATTTGATAGGAAAGCAGAAATGTATCCTGTCAATGGTTATTTACTCTGAATTACCCTAGTGACCATATGAAAGAAAATCGATAAACAGAAAATGGATAAACAGATCGATAAACTCGGGGGGCAACTAAATAGCACTATATTTTGGAATTATTTTTGCATGTTGGGATTGCTTTGCCACACATTCCATAAAAGATCATGCAAGCTAATGCATTATCGAATGGTACTGAATATGAATTTAACCGCGTTTCAGTAGTGCATTCGAAATTTAAAAAACAATTTAAATTGAATTAAAAATGTGAAAAAAAGCATAATAAGAGCAGAAAATGTGTAAAAGGAGTAAAGAAGTTCTCTAGGGAAATTCCAGCAAGTTTTAAAATTTCTCAGATTTACAAAGGGATTTTAATTTAATCCACTGCAGGATTTTCTTTTTCAATCATTTTAATTCCACACATTAGAAATTCAAAACTTTTGCAAATCGAAAAAAAAAAATCTATACAGGTTAAGGAAACGCTTACGAAAAAAAAAATTAAAAAAAAAATCCATGTCACACGGAATCGTCGCAGGAAAAAAGAACCACCGCTAATGCATCCATGTGCAGCTAATTCCCAAAGACAAATTCAATGAATCATTAGTTTTCGAGTACACTTTAAACATAAACAAAATAATCTTTCTCAGAATACAGAATACGCTTAAATTTTATGAGCTCGGCCCGATTCTTTCAATTACCTTTTGAAACTATAGAAGAAAGGAAAAGTACACATTTAAAAGAATTAAAAAAATAAAAATTCCTTGAATAATTCAGCGTTCTAAATATCTTGATCAAACGATATCGGAGATAATATTTTAATAGTTTGTCGTGAAGGCCTGGCAAAAAAAAATTTGGAGGAGGGGAGAACGAAGTTAATCGTTCTTTTTTCTGCTTAGGGAAATAAAATTATTTCTTTAAAAAAAAGCGGTTTAAAAATTAAATTAAAAATAAAAGAATTGCCCCCAGAAGGCTAAGCTATACAGTTTGCAATAGACTCCCAGTGAAGGACATTCTTCTTCCTTTTTTATTTATGAATGGTATTATGAGTATTTTATTTATCTATATTTTAATTTTAATTGAGTTGATTTATTTTTGAGTTTTATATTTTTCTTCTCTTGATTTTGATTTTAAATAGGTTAGGATTTTGCTGTGGAGTTAATCGACTTTGATTGAAGTTGACACGTATTATTATGAGATCCTATATATCAGTTTTCGGGCTGAGGATTTCATTCGGTTATGGATTTTTTTAAAAATTTATATGGACTTTCAATTTTAGTTTTGTTTCTTATTTTCTGGTTTTATTTCGGTGTTTTTATTTTAGATTTTTAACTCCGTGTTTTTATTCTTTGATTAGTCCGATTTTTCTATGGTTTTTTTCCTAAAGTCCTACAGGGGTAGGGGCGGGATTAATGTAAATTTAAATTAATAAAAGATTTCTTGCTAGTCCTTCCACAGACCAGGTTTAAAGTATTAAATATTTTCCTATCTACTGATGCTTGATATTGAGATGGCAAAATGTTACAAGTCACTATTTTAAAAGTTTACATGGAGCAAGACTCAACTTAAGATTCATGATATCACTAAAAAATAACTCAATTATTTCACATGAATAAGTATGAAACAAATGCTACTTACGAGATTTTACCGTCTTATGAACATTAACGAAGGTAAAAAAAACTTTATTTTAGGAGAAAATCACTTACAGCATTTTGTCATCTTAACACGGATTTATCCGATGAGCTAATGTGTACATAAACGAGATCATGGTGGTTTTAAAGTTTGAAAAAATCCAAAACGAAAAGTCTTTGCATGAAAGTAATGTTAGGAGAAATATTTCATGAAAAACCAAAGCATACTTCTGAAAATTTATATTCCTGCAATCTCAAGCTTGCCACTATGTTAATGAAAGTAAGTCAATTATATTTCTAACTCATATTAATTCATCTTTTTTATAAGTAAATTATTATTTCTAATTTATATATTTGACAAGATTAAAAAAATCAAAAAGAAAATGTGAGAGTCGTTTTAAAGGCAAAATTCATATAATTTCTTATCAAATTGAAAACTGTGCAAATAAAAAAAATAATAAATTAAACACGAATATGTTCTTAATGTTCATCAAGGATTAAAATGTTCCAGAACTTTTCCCAGTTCTCATTTCATTACATATAGTAAACAAAAGTGAGAACCACACAAATCTGAAACGTGACACTGAGAATAAACATTTTCCTCGTTTTTCAGTTTGTTAATTGTGGTGGAACTAACAAGAAGGGAAAATTACTTTATCTAAGAATTTCGCATTAAATCTTTACACCGTGATCGTATGCAACGAGCAATAAATAGTTATGCCCTTTTATCCGTTAAAAAAAAATTTGGGAAAATTTTATCATAGTTGTAAATTTATTTTAGCTAAAAAATTTATAATTAAATTCTTCAAATAATGGCTAGAAACAATTTATCACACCAGCTAATACACCATAAAATTATGTACAAAACACTTCTTTTTGCAGAGATACGTAAATTAAAATATAAAATTTGAAAATAATATATATTTCATAACGAAATTATATAAAACACCTATTTTTTTATGAAAGAAATAATGAATCTCATTAAAGTATACAAAAATTAGCTATTTTATAAATAATCTAGTTAAATTAGCTATTTCATAATTAAACTAATTAAGTTAGCCATTTCATAAATAAAATAGTTAAATTAGTTATTTTATAAATAAACTAATTAAATTAACTATTTTATAAAGAAACTAGTTAAATTAGCTATTTTATAAAATATTGATTTACATCCCGTTGAAAGAAAAAATTAGAAATTATTTTCTTATGTTGAGGTAGTTAAGTTTTCTATCTGTGGAAAAGCAGCTTTACTTGGACCAACTAAGCATTCTTTAACTAATGGCAATAAAGAAGTAATTTTAATCAAAAAAGTAGTAATTTTTTTTGTATATTACTTTCAAAGTAATGTGGTGATTTTTTTTTAAATTCCCCTTATTGTAGAAACAAGGGCTTCTTGAAATTGTATAATTGGTTAATCGGTCCAATAAAAAGAAACTATCTTTCGGAATTGTACCATTGGTTTCCTAAGTTGAACCACCAATTTTTTTTTATTGAAAAAATATTTTTGATTATTAAATTTACATCAGAACATAATTATAGAATAAATAGTTATTCATAAAAATAACTTGATGTTGCAAGATATTAATAATTTACTTCACACTTTTTCTGGCATCAACCGACATTTACAAAATGACTAGTTGACTTATGAAATAACTGTCTAGTATATTGTCATCATAATAAGGTAAGGAAACAGGAAATATCTGGGGTATCATGAGATTAGTTTACATTTCCTCCTTCCTCCCATCTCAAAGCCACTCTTAATAATTGCCTTTTTTCAGTTTTTGCAGAAATTATGTTTATCCTGAGTTATGTTTTTCTGACTTGAATAAAGACATTATAAATATAAAGATTAAAGATATAAAAAAAACCCTTTGTTTCAATGAACTTGCCTGCAGTTTTTGACTGTAACAGATACTGATGTGATGAGTAGTTGATATTAACAGATAATGTCTTAAAGCAGATAATGCCTTAAAGGGAATACGAATTCTCTCAGTAATAAGATACTATTATGTACAGACAAAAAACCAGTTTAGAATCATGTTTCTCAAGTTCACCGAACTTCACACACTGTTAGAATCGTTTTTGTTTTGTTTTTCTTTCCTTTCCTCTTCAAATATTACGACAGAATTTAAACATTCTTCCGTAATATTTATTTTTTGATCTCATATCAGATTGAACGAACAATAGCACTCAGAATTCTTTCCAAGAAACTTTGGCAAATTAATGTTTAGTGTTAGTTTTTCTTTATTTTGAAATGGAAATCTAATTTGTTTTGTTATTAGAAACTTATTTTATAATAATAGCTACAAATTAGCGTTTAATATTTCCTTGATCAAAGTCATCGGGAGTTTACTCATATCAAATATATGGCAATACAGCGGTTACAATTATTTCAAAGATTTAAATATTGTTTCATAGTTGTATTTATCCAAAAATGCAGAAACAATAATCATTTCAAGGATCCACATTTAAGACGGATTTGTGAAAGATATGCAATCAATATATACTTTGTTGTTAATTGTTTATATTGAACTGAATAAATAACCGTACATGACTATACGAAAATGTGATTTTAATACTGTTGGAACGGAACTTCATAAATTTTCAAATAATTTCTGCAAAAGATTATAACTTCAGAATCAGGATGACAAATAGGTATTAGTAAGCAATTTTTATGGCATATATGTTGCTAGGCGACAAATGACTCCAAATGTAACGACTTCTTTTCAGCCCGTCATAGGGTAAATAAATGGGTTTGCAAAGTATATATTCAATTATCAAGCAAACGGTGTGTGCTAGTTTTCTAGCATTCGCTGCTTTAATGAATATGAAAAACTTCTGTTGGAATGTGTGCAAAAGGTGAATAATGTGAAAAAGTGGGTTGTTTCTCTAAAATTCGCTTTTTTTTTTCTTTTAATGATTCTGATTGGCGTTTGTCGAAATGTGTACAAAATATTAACATTGTATTAATTGACATTGTAACAGGTTTTGATTATGTTGAACATGTTTATATCAGTATTGTAACAAAATAACATATGTAAAATTTCCAAAAAATTTTTAATAAGTTAGCTACACTTGGTTGAGAACTGTTGCACGTTAATATAAAAAATATCTATCAATAATAGTTCCAGCTGTTATATCAAAATTGTGCATGTTTTGTTGTGCGTTTTTGACTTAAGTCTTTAACAAAACAGTGACGATATTCTTCCAATGGCATTGTGGTTCTTAGAAATAAATGGATTCAACGGATGGCATGCGATAGATCTCAACGGCTTCTCTCTCTAGTTCACATTAAATCCCTTATTGTTAAACATCCTTCGCTTGGAATGGTTTGGCAATCTGGAGAGGGACTATCGTCAGAGATAAAATCATTGTGCGTATATCTGTGTGAGTATATTGGCACTGTACACGGCAGATTGTCTGATCTAGATCTAACAGATTAGTCACGGATAAACTTTGGTGAGCAGGAATGAGCACTTCGGAAAGATTACTTTTTAAATTTTAACTAGAATTTTATTTAATTCAAGCTTAAACAAAATTCTGGTGTTTCACCTCAGATGGTCAGATGGTTCACCGGGAGAATGGGTTCGATTTGATTTGAGGTATATTTTTTTTTATAACTCAATGCTAATGATTCCGTCAGATTGCCTGATATTAAAGCCGTGTTATTTTAATCGTATTCGTTAAGCTATGATTATCGTGTAAATGAACTTTTCTATTGGAGACAGTCCCATAACGGTATTAAAAACTAAATATGCGGTTAAATTATTTTTTTAAAATCCGTAGTATTCTAACTTCACTTTTTTATTTGCCTTGTAAACTACACAGATATTAAACAGAATCCTTCTTCTTTAGATTTCCACAATGGAAGAAAATCACGCAATTAAATATTCGTTGAAACAAAGAAAATGGTTTGAACTTTAGTGCAACAATTGAATTAACAACAATTAGGACTATTGTTGAAAACAGACCAAAAATAATTCCCCAAAATTCAGCACAAATTTGTACGATTACTAAATTTATATTATTAAAAAGACAATTTAAAAAAATTGAAACGGTGTATATTTTATTTTTTTACGATAATTATTTCTGAAGTTATAGCAGAACATCGTCTAAAATTCCTCTTAATTAATTACAATTTCAAAAAAAATTGTTTTGTAGAGCCCGTTTGTACCCTTCAAGGTATATATATGCAGAATTTGGCAGCTATAGGACAAATTGCCTAGCCTGTAAAATACCAATACACATACAGATAGAAACACATATACGCACGCATTCATTTTTATTATTAGTAAAGATAACTATCAAAAATATTATTGCTCAGAAATTATTTTGTTTCATTTCCAAATTCAAAAGAAACCTTCATACCAATTAATTATCTTAAACGCGTTTCCTTGAATTTCGCCATTTTTCTAAAAACATTTTATTGTATAATTTTCAACAAGGCATCCTACAATTATTCTTGCTCTGAAATTGAAACCATTTTCATTGTTTCATCAAATATTTAATTTTGAAAGTTTCTTACATTGTTGAAAGCTAAGGAGGAACGATCCTACAAATTATCCTCATAGTTTACATGAGAAACAGAAAAGTGGAACGTGAAGTTGAAAGGTAGATGACCTGGACAGTCTCCTTTTTAATCGCACTGGAATGTCATGGCATTTGACTCAATTAAGAAGGTTTATGTGCACCGGAAACTTAATATTTGTAAAGCTATTAAAATAATATAGCTTTAATGGCTGTCATAATTTGATACTTGAAAATACTTTATTGAGGTAATAATCAAATTTGGTATGTGAGATTTTATTGAATTTAAAAATAGCTAATATTCTTGGGAAACCAGGATGATCACCAAAACCAGCTAGATAAAATAAACATTACTAAGAATTCGATGGTAGATTTTCAACTTATATATAATTTTCTTTTTTATCAATTAAAGATCCGAGCAACGGATTAAAATACAATGAAAAGTGTAGATAGAATGAATTCGAAAGTTACAACATTCCTTCAGAAGAGAGAGGGACGAATATACTTTCGAGATAACATGCCATGGAACTTCTAGACCGTGAACTTGACCGATGTTTTGAAACGATGCTACATTTCGAATTGTTCGAAGAAGTTTTGGTTTTCCATACCTAGAGGCACTTTGACCTAGAGAGTTTTGACCTCTAGATTATAATCCGAGCAACAACAGGAAGAAAAGACACTTGATTTTCTTATATATTCAGAAAATGAAATACAATATGGAGGAAAACTAATATTTTTTGAGATCGAAATGCTGTGATATTCAGCGAAAGCAGAATAATAGAATTAAAGATATAAAAAGTGAAAAAAGATATGCTGTTGCTCTTGTTTCGGAGAAAAGAAAAAGAAAAATATCTATTCAAAATTAGATTTCAATGATGTCTTAAAGCAATTTAATGATTAAAAAATTAATTTATTTGAATTAGAAGAATAATTTATGGTAGTAAAAGAAGAGAATAATAAATAAATTTCAAAAAATTAGGTAAAATAAAAATCTGCTTTATTAAGGAGCACCATTTGATAGAAATTTGGATTTCATCTGGCTTATATAGCGTTTCTGGATATTTGGATTTCTAGCTTATATGGCGTTGCGTTTCTGGTTTTTGTAATACGACATTCATTTATTTTTATATATATTTTACTGGAATTTTACTTTTGGGCATTGAGTTATTAAGTAGATGAAACACAATGTCTACAGGTTAACAAAGAAAGAAATCGTGTCATTTTGTATTGTATAATGCATCTGCTTTAAAGCCATGGAACGCACAAAAACAGTGAAAAAAATTCTCGCAGATCTTGTACTTTGGATACTATGAAACTTCTATAAATTATATAAGACGAAAAATTAGATGATATTTTACTCACATTTATAAAAAAAAATCTGTATTTTAACAATTTTTGGCGACGAAAACTTTTTCTTATTAAAAGAAAAAGAGTTGTAAAAAAATATATCCTTTAGTTTCGGGGAGTTTTTCAAGTACAATTACACACTGGTTACGTTATAAATTAAATTTAAATCAGATTTCAGACACCAAGTGATGTACTATTCTAGAAACACAATTCAATAACAATGAAACTTTCAAATTTAAAAGGAGTTTCACTTATATACAAATTATCAAAAATTCATATAGCAAGTAAGTCATGCGTTATAGAACAGTGCATTGGAGAAGATACATATAAAATTTAATTGCAGCATTCATTCTTGCCACGGAATAAACATGGCAGACTCTCAAAATCAGACTTCCTTGAATATAAAATATAATACTCTCAAATAGGAAATACAACTAGACATTTCGTTCATTATCTAATTTGCTTTTACTAAATTTTCTACGAGAATACATGAAATGATATCTTATATATATAACATATACATTTCAAGAAAAGAATTTACGTTTGCATTAACAAAAGAGAGTGTCGTCAAAAGTGTCTGATATGATATCCTTGACTGTAAGCAAGGCAATGTTAAAAGCATTGCCATAATTTCAAATAAATTGTCTCCATACTTAAATACCATTCAGGCAGAGTAATTAGTCGTATAATGACGGGTACAAATGTATTTCCAAATTAGGAGGAAATTCTTACTATTTCGTTTTCAGGATCATGTGCTCAATGGGTTTCTAATTTTGAATTTCACTCAGTCTCTTTTTCATGATAATTATATCATATCGATGCTTTAATGATGACATCCTGCTGACATCATTTTTTTCATGGTCTTAATGCTTCTTTTTCAGGTTTCCATTTGTTAGGTAAACATCGATTCTGCTCTCAGAGTCACATTGTCTAATAAACGTCGATTTGTCATTTTAATTTTCGTTCAGTCTATTCACCTTGATAATTTTCCACAGCATTCTGGCGTAGCTTAGCCAAACTCTTGGACTTGACACTAACTTGATGGCTCTTGCTTGCCTCTTGCGCCAATAAAATCCAACAAACCACAGCATTCTGAAATTGCAGCGATGTTTCATGTTTATAAATAGGTGGTGGGAATCCATTTCATGGTCCCTGTCCTGGCTTTTCAAGATTCCAGTAACGTATATTGATACTCTAAATCTACTTAAAAGGGTATTCTAAAGCTACTAAAAGTATTTAAAAAGTAATTTATCAATAAATTAAAAAATCTGTACTTGCTTTCCAATAAATTATTAAATCGATCTGTAATATTAGTCATTACCTTTCTGCAATTTTTTATTTAACAGAATAAATGCTCCTTTACTTTTGGAAATTTTTCCACTGAGAATCCTTTTTTCCCCAAAATGATTATTTATCCAATAGGTACCTTCGATATATTTTCAAATTATTTGAAGTAATTGCAAAATTAAAGCGCATTATTTGAAAATGTCTCTGAATGTTTTATGCTTTATCTTATTTATACAAGGATAATCGTTGAATTTTGTTTGATTAAGGAAAGATCAAATACTTTTTTTTGTCATTTTATCAAGCAGATCTAAGAAACTAATAAAGTTCAAAAGAAGCAATTGCAGTTAAAACTTGTTGTGCTATTTCCTGAAATGATTCGTTCACATAAAATTTCTCCTCCTCAGGAAAATATCATCCTTATATATAAACATGGTAAATAGTTTCGTACAGTTTCGTTTTCGTAAAATAGTTTCGTTTTTATATATATTTAAATATATTTATATATACAAACAATAGCAACAAAAGGCAACTTATTTGTTTCGAAAGTGAAGCATGTCGGAAGATTATTAGACAGAATTAGAGCTTAAAATTTCTAATTTTTATTATTTTGATATCTTCGGATGCATCCATTGCTATTCAACAAATTTATTTAAATCAAATGAAATTATTTCATAAAAGTAAAAACAATTAAGTCCTATTTTCCAAAGAAATTATTAATCAGAATTATTAGTATATCTCAAATACTTGTTTGTAACTTTCCATTTTTCAAAAAAATACGGATAAAAAGAAAAGGTTTTCTGAAAAAGCTCGTGTTTACAATAACATTCCAAATATTATTTGCGTTGAAAATTTACCAAAACCGAAATACATGTAAAAAAAAATTCTATAATAAGGATAGTACACTGTTTTTCAGCATAAAAATAAATGAAATCAGCATTTCAGTTTTGGTATATAGTGATAATTTAGAATAATTTTACAATGTAACGTAAAGGAGAATAATTACGTTTTCTAAAAGAAGGGAAAAAAAAAAGATATTTACAGAAGCACTTTAAAACATTGGTTAAAACATGCGGTTTCTAAAAGAAAAAAAGATATTTACAGAAGCATTTTAAAAAATCGGTTAAGACAAAAATGCATTTTATAAAACTAATAAAACATCGTTGGGAATATAGCAGTTTTTAAAATTTTTATTTAGCACAATTGAACTAGAAGTATGATTGACTTTAGAAATGCTTTTGTCATATTTTATAAAACTTATATCTCAAAATTTAAAGATTTTCACAAAGATTTACTCTAACAAATCATTCCAAATCTAGCATAAGTATAAAAAAATTGATTAAAGAGGAGAAAGTAGATTTTTTTTTCCTTGCAAAAGAATTCCAAATCTAGCATACGTATAAAAAAATTGATTAGAGAAAAAAGAAAGTAGTTTTTTTTTTTTTTTTTTTAACAAAGCATCAACTTAGGAGTTACCTGAAATTTCCGTAGGGTACAAGAACCCCAAAACCTGGTTTTTACGATCGGAAGTATAAATCAGGTTAGCACATCTTTTTTCAAATGGAAGCCAATGACCCAAGTAGTTTTGAGCATTTAAGAAAGTCTAATCATAACAAATGACAAGAAAATGAAATGTTTATAAATATAATGCTACTTACTTCCATTTGTGGCTTCACCACAGCCAATCGTAGGCATTTTAACTAGTTGGAAAAGAGAATGAAGAAGAATCTCTGTTCGAACATAACTTGCTAGAGAAGTTTTTTCATGTTTACCACGTAAAATTGATCATATGACGTAACACGATCGTGGCGCCATCTTCAGTGAAGTAAAGAAAACATTCTTTGGAAATAAGAATTCTTATTACAGTCTGTCGTTTTGAAAGTTAGAGCGATTTTTTTAACACTTCAAAAGATGCTTAATGTCTTACTTATAAATATATTTTTCAGATATAAACGTAAGAAATTGAATACGCGAACACTTTTTGTAAATTTGAAACTGAAAGGAAAAAAAGAGTAATGAATATTTCTTGAACAAATTGTCTGTAATCTGTAATTTGTTGTGTTGGATAATAGTCTAATAGCCAAGAATAATACTTTTTAGAAATTAGGAGCAATTAGGAGTAGATGAATGTGATTCTTCTTTTTAATTGCTTTAAATTATTAATGATCAATGTGTTTCTCTTAATATATGAGATATGACGAATTATGAATTTGTGTTGCTTCTGATGCTTTATAATTAACTAAATGCTCAAAAGAAACTTTTATGGCTGGTATTTTCCAAAATAGTTAAAATAAAAAACAAAATAAATTATAGAAGCAAAAGTAGTTTTTGACATGATTGTTGAAATGTAGACTTGATAGAAATTTAAATAGAAAGGGATGAAAACTTCATATTTTCAAAATCGAATTGTGCGCTTTCGAATTATTTGAGGATTTTATCTCTTCTATAACTTAAAAGAAAATCTCCTATGCCATAATAACGACTTCTGTTTTAGTAATATTACCATGCAATATTAATACAAATTCTTTCATAATAACTTCACGAGGTTCTTTGTAATAAAGTATTTGCTTATGATGAAGCTAATATTGGATAAAATGCTCACATTTTTTCAATTTTCGAAGGATTGAAAACTTTATTCGACTTATAATCAGTAAAACAATCACGAAATTGATCGATTTTCTTACATTTATCAAGAGACAGGTTCAATGATAGAAGAAAAATTATTAAAAACGATCTCTAGTGCATAATAATACCGAGTGTAATTAATGTTTTCTACTTTTATGTGTGATTATAATTTGAAATAAAAAAAAATTATTTCAGAAAGAATTGTTGTTCCAAATCCGTTTAAAAAAAATGTTTACCATTTTTCTAAGTCTGACTTCTACAGTTTAGTTATATTAACCACCCGTTTTAAATGAACACTAGGGCTATTTTGGAATGGACCTTGTAATTTTGAACCATGGTCAAATGATGAGGACGACATCTGAGCTTGCATCCCCCTCTCCAAACTTCCGCACAACACCAGTGGGAGGACGTTAAGCCCCAACGGATTTCACGCCCACCAGATCCGCTAACACGACGGTTCTTCGGTGGAATAGAGTCTCAAACCTGACATCCTTCGGGTCCGAACGCGAGACCTCACCACCAGACCACCGCGACCCTCTTCTGTCTTCTACAACTTTCTATAAAAGGAATCAGGTTAATTTCATGCATCTGATAATTTTCTGACTCCACTTTATTTCAAAGATAAAAATACTTCTAATTTAACTTTTGAGTCTCGTTAACCTTTAGTATCTCAACTTCATAAAAACACCGAATCAGCGAATTTTTCGAGGAATCTCCGTTTTGTGAGTATATAAGCCAGTGGCGCATTTTTAACTTCATCGTACAACGTTTGGCATTTTTTAATTTTCTTAATCGTAAATCTTGGTGACCTGCTGATGATTTGAAGATTCAACGAAATATGTCGATATGTCGCCATGCTACACAATTTTTCAATGGCTTTATTCTACAGCTGTATTGAAGATTGAATTGTGAAGTATTTATTTGCTGAACTGAGAATTGAGCAGTAAGGCTGCTGTCATATAACATGAAGAAACTGAGCAAAATAGCTCAGAAGGTTAGGTGTCACCAAGGATTTAGGATTTTTCCCCTGTCAAATATTTTTCGGTTATTAATATCATAGATTCGATAAGCCTTCCTTTCTCTAGCATATTCTAACATTATACCATGTCTTTCTGGAACCTCAAATTTATTTCTCATTCTTTTCGGAAAGTAAAAATAAGCCGTATAGCTAAAAAAATTTTAACATAATTTAATTTGGGTTTTTTACCTGCCCAAATTTCAAGTGAATTTTTTTCCCCTTTACTTGGTGTTACATTAAATACCTGAGTACTATAATTGACAGCATCATCCCAAAATTTTATTGGAAGCTGATTTTCATATAACGATGAACTAAAGCTTTTTGGAAGGATACAGTTTGCTTTTCGACTTTATAGTTACTCTCACTATTGTATGGAAGGGTTTTTTTTCATGAAATGTCCTTTACAAATTCGAAGCCATTATCAGTTTTTTTTTAACTGTTTTGCCAGTTAGATTTTCATGTTTAGATTTAAATTCAGAAAATGTATCAAAAGCATCACTTTTATTTATCTTTTTTTTAAGAAATGAGAAATATACATGCTAGAAAAATTATCCGCCAATACCATAAAATATTTTGCACCACCGAACGAATCAGGTTGAATAGAATAATACAATTCAGTATGAATTCACGCAAGAATTTCTGAACATTACTTATGTCAACATTAGGTTGAGTTCTTCGGATTATAGTACTGATATATCACAAATTTCACGTTTAAAATTTTATATCACCAATATCAATATATTCTTTTATTTTAAGCATATACTTGGAATTTATGACATAATCTGCTATGCCAAATCTCAATTACTTGTAGATTGATTAGAAAAGGAGCACTTAAAAATGTTTAGTGCTTCTAATTGTATTTCTAAGATACCATTATTCTTATGTTTTAATATCTGTTATCTTTAAAAAATATCAATACGCAATTATCAGATTTTATTGGGTTGTTCGGAAAGTAATTTCGTTTTTTCCGGACAGAGGATTTAATTGTATTTTTTTGCACCTTACTTCACATTTAAGCCGTATAATTTTTATATGCTTTGAGAGCTCATATAGCAAGACTTGTAAGTGAAAAATTCCAATTAATTCTACGCAGTAGTTTTTGGTTGGTGCCCTTTTAAATATGGAGAGCGATAAGCAGCATTTTCGACATATCTTACTGTTTTACTACAGAAAGGGTACAAATGCTGTTCAAGCCAGAAAGAAGACCGATGTGTGTGGAGGTGTGTTGACAGTACGCCAGTGCCAGAACTGGTTAGCTAAATTTTTTAGACAGTAAAACCTTCACCTCAAATGAGGAGGTCAAAAACCTCCTCGATTAGTTTTTTGGCAGCAAAGACCAAAAATTTTATGAGCGTGGAATTATGCTACTACCAGAAAGATGGCAAAAGGGGTTGGACCAGAACGGCCAATATATAATTTAATAAAGTATTTGTTTATTATACGAAAACTGTCTTTCATTTCCACAAAAAAAAAAGTGAAATTACTTTCCGAACAACCCAATATTTTGTAACTCTTATCCATTAAACATGTAATAGACAGTAAATTATATTTTAACTGAGCAACATAATTTACATTTTTAATAGTTAAATTTATAGGATTATCGTATTTTGTACTCGCAATTTTTAATTTATGGTTCCAAACTCTTTCACACACAATTTTATAATCTTTACCTGCTAAATTAATATTTTTTATTTCAGGGATTATTTTATCAAACCACAAACTGTCTATCGCGTAACCATAATTTGTCACATAGCTTTTAATAATGTGTAGAAGCAGTAAAAATGGAATCTCTTTACTACAAGGGCTGTTCAAATGAAAAGATATGCAACGTCACTGTGGATATAAATGAAAACTTTATTCAAAGTATACACCATAGGCCTGAGCACAACGATCCCATTGATTAACGAGACGAAGGATTCCTTATTCCCAGAGTTCCTGTGGTTGTGACGAGACCCAGTCCTTCATAGCGTCCTTGAGTTTGCCGTCCGAGTTGAAGTGCTTCCCTTTCAGATGTTTTTTCAGGGGACCAAACACATGAAAATCACAGGGCGAAAAGTCCGATCTGTAGGGTGGATGGTCGAGCTGCTCCCACTTGAACTTCGCCAGTTCCGCGTGTGTAACCCTGGAGACGTGTGGGCGCACGTTATCATGGAGTTGAGCCATACCCTCTATGAGTAGCCCGGTCTTTTGTTCTTGATGGGTCTTCGGAGTGTCTCACAGTACACATTGGAGTTAATGGTTCTTCCGTGCTGGAGGAATCGAGTAGCACGTCAATTGGACGGCGCTCTTTATAAGAACCCGTGCTCTCTCCTGCGCATGCTCCGATCTACGCCGGAGATTCCAATCGCATCCCTAGATGTCTCGCTATGTTCTCCAATAGCGACATAGGCCAATATGTTGACAGTTACGTTGTTACGACGTTTCGTATCTTTTCATTTGAACACCCCTTGTATTAAGTAACTGATTAGTTGATATTACGATTTTTTTCTTTATTATTGGCATTGAACGTCTCATTTCTTGTATTTTTATTTCTGTAAAAGTCCTTAGTGCTTAGCCACGTGATTTGGAGTTCTGTAGATATAACAGTTTTGCATCTGGATTTTTTTTTTCCTAGAATAAAATGCTTTTGCGTTGCTCCCTTTAGTGCGACTTGAAGGTGAATCAAAAATATTTTCTTCTTCACGGTGAATTTCGAACACTTCATCTATTGATTTATTGCGTTGCGTTTTAAGTATATCCCGTATTTTGGAAAATTTTCCTTTTAGACCGCGTACTGTATAATACATGAACTGTCTAGATGAGACATTTATTTCAAGAGTGACACTTAGTTGCAATCCCTCTTGCTCTGGTAAACGAAATGGTAAATGAACAATTTTAAATCGGATCTTTCAACCAAAAGATATTTCCCATTTTTACTTATAATTTAAACTTAAATATAATAAATCTTCAGGACAGTTTGAGGTTATAATTCTCTATGGGGCCTAGCAGCATAATCAGTTACTCTGCTAATGACCTTAAAAACTACGGACTTCTTGAAAAAAAAAACTAATAAAACTCTAAAAAAAATTTATTGGAAAAAGACTGGTCCAGTATTATAATTTTAATTGGAAACCTTTATATGTAGTTTGAGTATAAAATTAATTAACCTGATATAAAAGCACGTCTGATAATTTTTTTTAAAAAAACAACCTTTAGCGCAAACTAAAAATAAAATAAAATGTGGAGAAGCTCTTTTTGGCCCAATGTTTTATGTTTCCAATTTTTAAATCTATTTTGTAGCTAAAAGAAATAGCACATCACTCTGGGTTTATCGGACTGCAAGTTCTACCACTTATGTTTAGTTAAATTTAAACAATATATTCAGTGTCAAACTCAACATTTAAATTTCAGTACTGAAATATATCCGCAAAAATTTACTCTTTATCTTATAAATATGTTGTTACGAGATTCCTTCCGCAAGATGGCGCTTGTGCCGTGTTGAAACTTCTTATATAGTGATTTCTTTCCTTACGTAAGCAGTGAGTTGAATGTAGTTCGCGTGGTGAACATCACCTTCTCTGTCGCTGAATTAAATGTTATATTTGAACAACTGGAATCGCATCTCATTACAACTCTAAAATGCCTAAAACAAATTGGTCTGTCGAGCCAAAAGCTGAACTATCTAGAGATTTAAGTCTTTCAAATTCGTTTTTCAAGTACTTGGTTCTTGTTAGTGCTGGTCAGCATGACAACAGAAATTTCAAGTTTAACGGTTTTGAAACCGTAAGCGCTTCAGCTTAAATGGACAGATTACAAAGCTAACTAATCTTGCGAATAGTGATGACTTGGCTGAACCATGTAAGGTGCAAATTAAGCTAAATTTAGTACAAAAAAATGAAAGTAAAAATTGACTAATTATGAAATGAAGGTTTCAAAATTATTGAAGAAAATCTTGAGGATTCTGAGCCTACAATCGCAGAAAAGGAACAGGTCATTGATACACTTCAGGTGAGTATTCTTAAGTTGATTCCTTTAAATGGTAATCCTGAAATGAACATATCTGTTGAAATTATTGATACTAAAATTAAGCTGCCCTCAATATCCCTGCTAGAGTTTTCTGGACAATATGTGGAATGGTTGTCATTTAAGTGTAACGTTAATTGATAATAACAAGGAGGTATCCGATTCTCAGAAACTTTGCTATTGATCGTCTTTGTAACAGAAAATGCAAAACAGTTGCAAACATTGGATGACTAGTATAATTCACTGTTTGAAGTATTAGAAAACCGATATGAAAATAAGAGACTAATTATTAATGGTCATTTAAATGAATTGCTAAACGTTCACAAACTAAAAAGCTTGCCAAAGAATTAAAAAATATAATAAACAATGTACATGGTCATTTTAAGAGCATTAAAACAATTGGATCCCGAGCTTAACGAATTAAGTGAAGCAATTTTAATGAATGTTATTTTACAACGTATTGATGATGACTCGAGAAATGTCTCTAACTTGCTATAAATTACCAAGATGGGATTGTTTTATTGAATTTTTGTCAAAACGTAGCCAAGCACTAGAACATGTACAACGCAGCGTCTCCGATACGAAACCAAAACTAAAAGGTTCCTCTAAATAAACAAAATTTCCTTTTTCTCAAAATGTACTGTGCGTTTTGTAAACCAAATTATTTAATCTATAAATGTCAAATTTCTTAATATGTCAGTTAACGAAAGATTAAATGAAATGCGTAAATTACAGCTTTGTTTCAATTGTTAAACATAGGGTGTCTGCAGGTAACAAGTTAAATTACAAATGTAGAGCATGTTCGTGTAACCATCATACACTTCTGTCTTTGCCGGTAACAGATGTAATACTAGAAAAGATGCCATTGGTGAAAATCCTAGTAATAGCGTTCTCTATGAAGTCAGCAAATTCAAAGTTTTAATGAGCCGATTAGCGATACATCCTTTATAGTTTCGATTCCGAGAGGAAACAATTGCTTTTAAGAAGTTCCTACTATCATATTTTCAACGGCGATGATTCATGTCAGGGGTGTCGATGGAAAAGGTTATTCTTTCGGTACGATATTAGACTCGGGTAGTGAAATATCATATTTTATGACAAGCCGTTGAGTTATTAGGTCTAAAGAACATTCTGTTTGCTCCTTAATTTCGAGGTTAAATGGAGCAGCTCTGAATGTTAAGCATAAAATAAATGCATGCATTTCTAATGAAAGTAGGGGAATTCCGACAATCTTTAGATATGACTGTTGGGCCAAAAATAGATTTAATTCCTTCCAAATCTATTGATGTATCCGAGTTGCATCTACCAAAAAATCTAAATTATTCAACTCCTAATTTTTTTGAACCTCAGCGAGTGTGCATTCTTTTAGGCGGAGACATATTTAATGAATAATTATAAACAGAGCAATTAAGATTAAAAGATAGTAATCTAATTTTGAAAAATTCTGCATTTGGTGGGATTGTGGCTAGAACATTGCATGATGTAGGGAATAAAAGCAGTTTTCAATGCAATTGAATCAAATACAGAACTACGCTTATTTTAAAAAATTCTGGTAATTTGTAATCAATCGGGATAAAATGGGAAATTAATGCGCTGAGGAAGACAATGCATTAGAAATTTTAAAAAGGACTATTTGTTTAATAAATGAACTCTGTGTAGTCAGCCTTTCTTGGAAAAGTAACTGGAAAGAGTTAAAGGATAACTTTGATGTTGCTGACGGGAGATTTAGTCATCTTTTGAAGAAATTTCAGTCTAACAAAGAGTTGTTTATACAATTTAGAGATATTTTGCAAGAATATTTAGATAAATAATTGAAAGTGCCAAACCCAAATGAGCCAGTTTGATAGGCGGGTTTTCTATTTGCCACATCATGAGGTATTTAGAAAGGAAAGTGTGTAAAAAATATATATCTAATGATTATATAAAACTGATTCATGTTACTCATTTTCTTTTCAGATTCATTTATTATAGTAGATTTTCAAAGATAAGGAAAAAAAGACCATCTTACTTATTCTGAGGTAAGTATTGCTGAACATTGGCTCATTAAGGGTCTACAAAGAGCAGGTTTTTAGGTGAAGTAAATATGCTGTAAAAAGGTGAATCCATTTTACCAATAAGTAAATTTAAATGTGTTCCTTGATGAAAATAAAATACTTCGAGTAGGAGGGAGATTAACTCACTCTGATTTGCAGTTTGACAGCAAATTTCCTATTGTATTGTCTAGTAAGCGGCCTTTAAGAAAAATTTTGAGATATTTTCATTTGAAATTTATTTAGGTTCAAAAGCTCTGTTATATCATGTGCACCAGAAGTTCTGACTACTTAATGGTCGAAATAATTGTAGAAAAATTTTTAATGATTGTGTAACTTGTTACGAAATTAAACCTGTTCCCTCTAATCAAATTGTAGCCAATCTACCAACGGAACATGTATAAAACCAACTTACGCTTTCAATGTCACTGGAATAGACTTCTACGGTCCATTCTACGTAAAGTTAAAAAAAATCAATGAAAAGGGGTTTTTAATAAAATCTTGGCTGTTTAAGTCTGCTTATGTTCTAAAACTACACACCTAGAATTTGTAACTGGTTCTTAACAAGTGAAGCTTTAATAGCAAGACAAAAACATTTCTTTGGTAGAAGAGGCGTATGTGCAAAAATCATGACTGATAATGCAAAAACATTTATTGGTGTCAACACTGAGATAAAAAAATTGTTTAAACTTGTTAATTTTCCGGATGAAACTGTATAATTATTTAACTGCACAAGGAATTGAATGGAAATTCACTCCACTTAAATCTCCGAATTTGGGAGGCGGGAGCAAAATCCTTCGAATTTCATTTGAAAAGAGTAATTGATGAACAAATTTTGAGTCTTCAGGAGTTTAACAATCCTAGCTGAAATTGAAAGTTTCTTGAATTCTAGACCCCCCCACACACACACTCACCCCGCTTTCTTCCGGTTTTGATAACTTTGAAATTCTAACTCCTGAACATTTCTTGATAGGGACACCTATTGCTGCTCTTTCTGAACCAGAACTGATGGATATTAAGGGAGGTAGACGTTCTCAGTGTCAAAATAAAGCCAACGAATTTGGAAACTTTAGAAAAGAGATTATCTTCATAATGCACAAGAAAGTAATAAATGGCAATTTATTAAAAATGATGTCGAAGTCGGTTCTCTTTCTTTACTAAAAGAGGAAATTTTACCCTCTACGCAGTGATTAATTGGAGGAATTAATGAAATCTTTATTGATAGAGATAATAGAATAAGAACAGTTAACTTAGAGGATGTCTGATAATAAGATCTTGAAAAGAAATGGACTAGATATTTGTAATCTACCTATATAGTAAATGTTACATTAAGATTAATCATTTAAAAAACTGCTATTGTATACTGTTGCATTTCTAATGGTGTAATTTTTCATGCATTTTTGTGTTGCTAAGTAATATTTTGTAATATTGTATAATTATTTTTCTATGTTACATTATGTATTATTGAAATTTGCTATTTCAATCGTGGGGAAGTGTTAAGAGACTCCTTCCGTAAGCTGGTGCCCTGTTAAATGCAATTTATTCCCCTTGTATAAGTAGGGTTGACAAATATTTTACTAGCGGTTATTACGTAACCAATATCAAAAAGTCACAAAAACCAGTGATCAATATTTTTCAAAGAGGAGTGTGATTCAAATCCTTAATACAATCTTACTGGTGATATCCCGATTACAGGTCTTGGATCACGATAGAAAGCAACAATCGATACGGTCTGTCCAATGGAAACTCTCGAACAAGAGTTCAATCATGCATAGGGAAAGTCCCTTACCCACTGAAGTGAACGGACCGGTTATTCTTGGAATTATCGTATCATTGAATAGAGATGCATAATCCACGATTTTTTGAATAACAAATAATTTTGCTATTGTTATTTTTAAATATTTGTTCCAAATATCTGTTATTTCAATCATATTATTAAATAAAAATTATTACTTAATATTAAATATAAAATTTATTAATTGTAATTAATAAATTAATACTTAATTTACTAATTTAAGTAACGTGTGATTGAATTAATTTATCTATTTCAGCTTACTTTTTAAATTTGATTTTTTTTCAAAACTTTTTATTTAATTTCTTTATTGGAGTAAACCATTTTCTGAAAAATTTGAATTAAATATATATGTCATTTCTTTAAATTGTTTACTTTAGTTCTATATTCTACCAGTAGATGGCGCCAGCAGTAAACGGAATATATGTAAAGTCAAGTTAAAAGCAATTAAAAAGGATTTGTATGGAATAGTGCATCATTAAATGTGAATATCTGAAGGTAAAGATCACTCTCGTGAAGTGGAGTGGCGACTTCATATTTTCCAGTAAAGTCACCGCTCCGATAAATTTCAGTGATATGTAATTTAATGATACGATAATTCCAAGAATAACCGGTCCGTTCCCTTTTCAAGCCATTCAGATTTCTCCTTTTCTGTTTCGTTCGAGAGCTTCCATTGGACAGATCGTATCGATTGTTACTTTCCAGTGAAGTCACCGCTACGGTAAATTTCAGTGATATAGTATCGATTGTTACTTTCTATCGTGATCCAAAACCTGTAGTCGAAATATCACCAGTAAGATCGTATCAAGGATTTGAATCACACCCCTCTTTGAAAGTATTGATCACTGGTATTTGTGACTTTTTGATATTGATTACGTAATAACCGCTCGTAAAATATTCGTCATCCCTATCATTGAATTGCATATCACTGAAATTTATCGAAGCGGTGACTTCACCGGAAAGTGTGAGGCTTCACTGGAAAGGGCGAAGTCACTGCTCCACTTTATGGGAGGTACCTTGAATTTTCAATATTCGCATTTGATGATGAACTATTCCATACAGATCATTTTTAATTGTTTCTGGCATGACTGCCTTTGATTGCATATATTCATTTTACTGCTGGCGCCTTCTATTGGTAGAATATAGAACTAAAGTTAACATTTTAAAGAAATGACATATATATTTAATTTAAATTTTTCAGAAAATGGTTTACTAAAATAAAGAAATTAAATAAAAAGTTTTGAGAAAAAAATTAACAAGTAAGCTGAAATAGATAAATTAATTCAATCACACGTTACTTAAATTGGTAAATTAAGTATTAATTACAATTCATAAATTTTATATTTAATACTAATTAATTTTCTATTAATAATATGATTGAAATAACAGATATTTGGAACAAATATTTAAAAATAACAATAGCAAAATTATTTGTTATTCAAATATCGTGGATTATGCATCTCTATGTATAAGCAGCAGACAGTAAAGCTGTGAGCTGAATGTAGCTAGCGTGGTAAGCCAACCACCAGCTTCTTTGTTGCTGAATGAAATGTCATGTTTGAACAACTGGAATCGCATCTCATTACAACCCTACATCGCCTAAAGCGTATGTTAATGATTTAAATTAAAATTTCAAATTATATTGGAACAGAAACAAAAATAAGAGGGTGAAAGTAGACTTCCAAAACAACTTTTCGTTAACTAGGGTTAACTGTAACGTTTACGTGCTTCCCAAAAACCTCGCTCCTGCACTGGCATGATTTTCAGGTAATTCCTATAGAAAAACTACTTACTGCAATTGCAATAGACTTCATGGCAAGACTTGGGGAAAATTTCTGTAGCTCATCATTGATCACGATCCGAAAACCACTCTTTGTTTTTGTGAATAAAATAACTAGAGTAACTTTGTTTGGAATTTAACTGGCTTGGGATATTTTGTTAGAAATATAAAAACCTCGGATGAATTCACATATGGGTCATTTAATTCAAAGGGTGGGTGGAAATTGTGGGATTGTTGAAATTTTCATTTCGCTATAACTTCTTTAATATGAAAGTTATAAAAATATATCAAATTAGTTTCTCATTAAGAGGAAACACTTTTGTGTTAAAGTTTTTCGATAACTGCATTGTATTAGAAGTTAGGGGCTAAAAGGTGATTTTCAAGCCCTGATTTTGACTGTTTCTGTCATCAACAGTTTATGTTGCTAGTTTTTTATTTTTAAATTAAAACTGTTGACTTTTATTTCCATAATTTGAAATTGTTTAAATGCACGTAAAAATTTAAAGTTTAAATAAAAGAAAGCTTTAATGGCAACATTATGTAAAAGCAATCAGTTTAAAAATGTGCAGTAGCTGCGTGCTTTTTAATTCTTATATAATATTTAAAACTAACCTTGTTATTTCAGCGCTTTTGTTAATTTACTGGTCCTTTAGTTTGATGTCTGCGGCATTATTGTGAGTATACTGTGGTAAACATATTTTAATAATGGAAGACAATCATTATTATTTTAATCTCTGTATGGATATTTTTATTTACCACATAACAGCGATTAGTGACTAAAAAAGAAAGCCAAAGATATCATGTTAATCTATTGACTATATTTACCAATGAAATGCTATTAACCCTCTCGCTACGCATCCCGTGATTTCAACGGGCAACGTAGAAGTAGCAAAATTTGCGCAATCCGCAATTTCCGTGGGGTTGCATTTTTCCGTCTGTTTAGCTGTGAAACCCGATCTTTTCTCGATCATAGTTTCATTTCGTTTTTTCTGGTTTCACTCGGATCTGGTTAACAGATAGCGTTAGTAATACCTGGTTCTGCGAAATATACAAGCATATTTTGAAGCATTTTGCGCGCTCTTTTTAAAGCTCAAAGATGTCTGGCAGGAAACATTTCGCAATTTTTGAACCTATTTAGATAAAAGAATTACGCAGCGAGAGGATCTCAATATTAACAAAATCATTACATAAGAAAAAAAAATTATTAATAAGCTTTAAAATATTAACTTATCTAAGAGTAATAATTATTTTTAAAAAGAACTATATTCAAAAGATGCAACATTCATTACTATTTAAATAATATGTAAAAAAAAACATATGTTATTTTTTAAAAACACTGCCATAGTCATTTGTCAAAGTGTATCCTTTGGATAAAAAAGGAAAAAAAGAAAAGGATATGGGAAAGGAAAGAATAAAACGGCACCAAACGAATTAAAAAGCAATATTAATTATTCAGAAACAATAATTCCATTGAAAATACTAATTAAAATTTTAATATAAGAAATAAAATTACATTACTACGAAACTATCGAGAAAATAATTCAAAATATTAATTTCTTTTTTAAAAAAATCCAAAGTTTTTTAATAAGTTATTGGCTAGCGTAACATTTACTAAACAATGGTTTCATCAACGCTATCGGGAGACATCCCGACATGCGCAGAACTGTTGAAAATTGAACAGAAGCGGTTTGTTTGGTACCTGACACGTGACCGTAAATTGTCCCCATAGTATGCAAATAATACACAAATGCCGAATAATATATATATTTTTTAAAATGATGATAAATTACTCCATTTAATAATTATGATTGAAATATTTAAATGCGCTTAAGATCTAGTATTAAGAAAAGCGGACGATTTTTTCCCTCCAATATAAATGAAAAATTAAACGATAAATTCGTACTTCCTAACATAAAATGCTGCCTTTTACATTTAATGAAAGAAGAATATTTGCAAATGATAGTTAATTTCCTCCAATATGTTTAAAATGCACAAATAAACCTTCAGTTCTTGCTGAATAATAGTCTTTTGGCACTTGCTAAATATTTCAAAGATTTTCAATAATATTAACTTTGTAACAAGCCTACATTTGTATATTTTTATAAGATTTGTCTTGATATTATTTATTTTGCAATACATATTGACTTATTCGATAGCAATATAAGCATTAACTATGATTGCTTCAATAAGAGATTTCATTTTTACTTTATCGTATACGAAGTATAGCGAAGGTAATGTAATCGTCAAACAATTGGAACTATAGATTTTGATGAAACTCTTCGTTTCGGAAGTCTGTGTCATTAATATATTTTTTGACATTATGGCTCTCTGTCACTTTGTCAGTGTATCGGTCTTTGACAAAGATATTTCAAGCGTTTTGAGGTTGATAAATGAAGCTTCGTAAACGGTTTTTTTGCCAAATTTGTAAATTTCTATCAAATGTTGAGCAAAATCTGTTCAGAGGAAGTCCGTCTGTTTGATTACAAACACTCAATAATTACAAAATGCAAAGAGTTATGTCAATAAAATTTGGTACACGCGTTTATCATCTATAATAAAGATTCACTTCAAATTTTGAACGAAATCTGTCAGGCATTTGACAGTTTTCTCATACACGCAAACGCGATAATTTATCAATGCACTGACTGAAACCAATGAAATTTGTTTTGTAACTACAATTGTAGTTCCGTGTCAAATTTTGGTATGAATAGATCTACAAAAGAGGTGTCCAAAACGTGTATTATTAAAATAGTTTCAGTAAAAATGCTCGATTCATGCTCAAGATCCACATTTTGTAATTATCACCAGATTTGTAGTTTATAACTACTTTGTATGTCGTTGGTGAACGCCATGAGAAGTATTATCCATGGTCCACACTTTTATGTGACGAGAAGTGGAGGGGGGGGGGCGATTAATTGGATTGTATGCAAAAACGTTTCGGAAAGCGCATTTCCATTTGTTTTTGTCTAAGGATCGAAAGGGATTTGAAAATAACTAATTGAAAAGGAATCTTTGTTTTCCCGCTTGCCGAGATTTTTTTCTTATTCTCCAGGCCTTTTGTATAAATTCAATTTAACCACCAACCCGTTCTGTGACAGCTACATTGAAGAAAAGGACATTATTCACAACCTGCTAACCTGCACAAAATATTTTGTCTGTATAAAAGAATTTAGAGCACATTAAATTGTTCATTCGAACATTTCCTGCAGTTTCCATTTATCACATTCTTTCGTCAACAAAAACCATCCGAACAAGCTTCCAGGTACTAAGACATTTATTAACTGGAACCACGTACCAATAAGGGGTCTTCATATTTACTTGGACGAACTAACCGGTTGTTAGACCATATGACACTTTTCTGACTTAAATGTGAAATAACTCTAGGAGCTCTATCAGGATAAGCTAAGAACGTAAGTACATGGAAGTAATGCTAATATATTTATAGAATGGAATTTTAAATTATTTATATTCTCTTCAATTTATTATATCATTGAAATTAAGTATAGCAATAGACAGCATTTTCTGCAAAGAGAAACTGATTTTGTTAAAAAAAATTGTATATCTAGTAATATTTATTGTGTAAGTTTTGTTATTTTCTTAGAAATTCATCATCAATAACAGTGTTAAGAAGCCTTAAAAAGTGTAAATTATTGTAAAAATTTAAACTGCTTTGAAAGGTTGCTTTATTGGTATTGTCATTATTTATCTGATCAACAGAAAATGCAATTTGACATCAGTAATCTCAGATTTTGATGAAATTTTGTTTCTTTTCATGGGTTTATGTAAGCATTCAAAATATACCTTACTATATTCTTTTATTGATATTTTGACAAGTTTTCTGATGTTGGGCACGGTTTGGCCGATGCTTCCGAATCTTCACAGTTGTAATTACTTCCCCTAATTTTGGTTTGACTTTTTAAATATTATAACAGCTTATCTGTTTGAATTTTGGATATTTCAATATCTTCTGTTTCTACTGAATAATAAATCACATCATTGAATTTAAGCATTTAAGAACATTTTTCAGATGTATAGGGATAGCAACTGTTTGAAAACAATCATTCATCATCATTTTTAATAAGATTTCAATCAGCCAATGAATATCGTTTACATAACCTGTAATGAAAATGACATCTAGTAGAATGTTAAAAATTGTGGAATAATTTTAGTCATTAAAAACAAACCTCAGATTGACAGTCAAATTTCGGCTGCACGTTTTGTTAAATTTCTGCAATTTAAATTTTGACGGAGAATGATTTGACACTGTATATATATTGAAAAGGGCCAATTTTCTACATTTCTATTGCTCTTTAAGTAACAGCTGCTATCTTTATACACCCGATTTTATAAAAGTTACTGGAAGTTTTAATAATAAGTTTTAATACGCTTTTAATGTCGTATCTTTTAATGAACAATGCATATTAGATATAAAGAGATAATGTGTTTCATGTAGACTTTTGGATTAAGTTTGTATATTTTGCAGTCTTATTTAAAATTAAATCTTCCAGCTATCCTAAGTTTTAAATTATTTAGCTATTTATACAATCTTAATTATTTTTGAATTAAATTTTTTTTTATTTTGTGCAAGGAAAAAGGTAAAATGTAATCAGCACCTAAATTTCCTTACTTAAATGAAATATATATATTGGGTTGTTCGAAAAGTAATTTCGTTTTTTCCCGACAGAGGATTTAATTGTATTTTTTTGCATCCAACTTCACATTTAAGTCGTATAATTTTTATATGCTTTGAGAGCTCATATAGCAAGGCTTGTGTGTGAAAAATTCTAATTAATTCTATGCAGTAGTTTTTGGTTGGTGCCCTTTTAAAAATTTAGAGCGATAAGCAGCATTTTCGACATATCTTACTGTTTTACTACAGAAAGGGGTAAAAAGGCTGTTCAAGCCAGAAAGAAATTGACCGATGTGTATGGAGAAGGTGTGTTGACAGTACACCAGTGCCAGAACTGGTTCGCTAAATTTTTTAGACGGTAAAACCTTCACCTCAAATGAGGAGGTCAAAAACCACCTCGATCAGTTTTTTGGCAGCAAAGACCAAAAATTTTATGAGCGTGGAATTATGTTACTACCAGAAAGATGGCAAAAGGTGTTGGACCAGAACGGCCAACATATAATTTAATAAAGTATTTGTTTATTATACGAAAACTGTCTTTCATTTCCACAAAAAAAAAAAAAAAAAAAAAACGAAATTTCTTTCCCAACAACCCAATATATATCTGTGAAGACCAATTTTTTTTTTTTTTGTCATTATCAATGAATTTATTAAATACAAAACAAGATTCTAAAGTTTGTCTGAACTGCTGATCAAAAAATATTTTCTCAGTTTTTAAGATGTAAATGATGAAAAACAATATCTGAAATTGTTTTGTAAATGAAAAATACTTATTGACAGTTGATGGTTGATTTAATGAGAACTAATTATTATGAAACTACAGATATGAATTTTTATTTGTGCAAGGACATTATTTCTTTTCGGCATATTTGAATTTCAAAAAATCTCCTCTCTCTCTCTCTCTCTCTCTCTCTATATATATATATATATATATATATATATATATATATATATATATATATACACACACACACACATAATATATATAGAGAGAGAAACGAGAAACTATAAGGCATTAGGAATGCATGACTTTTGCTATTCTTGCAGCTGTTTTTGACAAACTGTTAATCAATGTTTGGAATTTAGGATGAAATAGAACTCTACAAATCTGTTATTTGTATTTCAGAAATAAGCATAACCATTGAGATAAGGCTGTGCTTTCTTTTCTTTCTTGTTAAAAAGAAATAATTGTTTTCAAAGTAATATAATATAGCTGCAGTCAGCAGTTATATTTTTCATTCAAAAAACAATAAAATAGTTATAAGGAAATATCTGGAAGCTGGTAAATGCTGTTATAAAGGAATACATTGCGTGAAGAATATCTGCTTTTATTCAGTGTAAGCTAAAATTGAAATTGTAGAAAAGTTAAGCAGAACTATGTTTTGAAAGAGTGAGCGATATATGATTGGGTAAATTAAAAAAAAAAAGATACAAGCCTGTGAATATGATCAGCACATTTAAATTGCAAGGTTTAGATGCGAGATTTGCGAGAAATTTACATGTTTGGAGTATTTTGATCATATTTGTTTAGACTGTAATGAATATGAATTATAAATATATAAATTGCTAATATTCCAGTTGAATTATTAACTGATCTATTTATTTTATTTTCACTTCATTTTATTAATTTTTTTGTCAGATTATATTGTTTTTGGAAATAATGTAATTATCAAATGCATTTATTTTTAAATAACTATTCTTTAAAATTCTTTCTTCTGTGTATTACCTTATATCCTATTATAACTTAATTTTAATAATTACACTCCTGTAAATTTTATGTTCTATTATAGTGTACAGGAAATACATGCAACATTTCATGTTATAGAGGGCACACACTTGTAGAAAATTAATATATTTCATGCTGTGCAAATATTTGTTTTTAGACAGCTATAAGCAGGACTATTTTTAAATAGATGATTACCTAGAGGTTTTGATATCTTTTGCATAATAACTTAATTTAATGCTTTTGTTTTATCTACATTGGCCATAAAATTTTCTATTGAAAACTACCCTTATAAAGATTAAATTAAATGGGAAAATTATTAAGGGAAGGGTAAGGAGGTACCCAAAACTTTCATTACATTCCCTCGAAAGCTTGATGTGGTCCTGGCTGTGAGATTTCTATATTGTACTTCAGAAGAAAGGGGTTTTCAATCCTGTAGCAATATATTTCTTTTCATTTTTTGATTCGGAAATCCCCCACACTTTTTCATGTCCATCAAGAGGTATTTTAGTAAAAAGGGGGGGGGGGAAACAGAAGGAAGTGTTTACATTTAGCAATAGGGAAAATTTGGATTATTCGCAGAATGGTAGTAACTGCTCATCTCTCTCTGTAATACCCCTTAGCCATCTATAATCATCAAAAAGTGCTAATCACAAGATTGAATGGATATTATTTAAATGTAATCAAACTGTTTTTGATTGAGTAGTGCTCTAAAGAAGACACTTTCTACTTTTTTTTTTATAAACGATTGAACTATTTTTGAAAATTATAGGCTTTATTTTTCAATATCTTTATTGAATGCTTTTTCCATTAAATAATTTCATGATATTTAAAAATATATAAAGCTACCAAGATACTTTTGATGTGTCATTTTTCTTTTTATTGGTTGAATAACTTATTTTTCCACATATAAATTGTTTTAATTTGTGTCTGAAGTTTGTACAAATTTTTAAAAATTTACTATCAGTATTTTTACTTAAGATTCTTTTTCTGCTTATTTATTGGATGGATTCTTTCAAATCTCAAACTAAAAATGTATAAAAAGGAAGATAACTGAAACTCTATAAATTATTAACTGTACATATTAAAATATAAATATTGTAAATTTTATCAAATAAAAGCACATTTTAGATCATATTTAAGTGACTTATTATAATGTACTATTTAATTTTTCAAGTTTTTTCAAATATAAACCAAAAAGGTTTTGGGGAATTCGTACAATGTATTTATCATTTGTTGTCTGTAATGGATTTAAATTTAGAAAAATTATCTTTTTTTTTTTTTTTTTTTTTTTTTGTACCAGTGATGTTGTCATCCAAATCAAAAACAATTAATCCATTTTTTAGGAGTGAAAATTTCTCCGATATGCTTGAAAGTTTCCTTCATCTATTTCAGTGCTTAAAAACCTATTTTGGAACATCAAAACTAAGCTTGCCCTTGCTGACCCTCAGGAACTTTGTTAGTGTGGTAGCAGTTTAAAAAGATTACAAAATGCCTTCTGTAAAAATTCATGCTTTTTTAAAATACGTTTTGATAACGAAAACATAATTTTTGACTCATCTTTTGTTTCCATTCCAAATTTTAAGATTAAAGTCAATTTTTAATAGTTTGTATAGCTTTCCTGTTGGTATCATTTAACAAATGATAGTTGATGTAGTGACTTCCCTATATTATACTTCCCTACTTTTTCAATGCTCAGAAGTATATTTTCAATAGTAGATTATTTGCAAAATAAATTGAGCAAAACATCACAGTTATTAACCTGACAGTTAGAAGGATAACAATACCTAGATAGTTCCATAAAATATTAAAAGAGACTTAAAGATTGCTGTGAAATATAAGTACCACTGCTAATATCCTTTGACTGACTGATTAGGAAATACCAAGTTCTGGTGGCTGATCTGAGCCACTTGTTTATATGTGTCAAAGAAGATTTGTTAGAATGTGTTTGTATTTGCTCGAAAAACAGCATCATATGGTCTTGTTACATTTATAATGGTTTGATTGCTTATAAGATTTCTTTGAAATGAAATAACTGTTAATTGCTGAATGGGCTGAAGTTTAGAATTGACTTAATTCATTGACAAAATATAATAAATTAAGTAAGAATTTGAAATATTGGAATTTGTAAAATTTTCAAGCAACAGTTGCTTTCTTCAAATATGAAACAAAGAATGGTTACATATTTGTTGAGCAGCTTTTGCAAAAAAAAAAAAAAAAAAAATCTCGGTTTTTGTATGGATTAATCAAATACCGTAGTTGACCCATATGGTGGACATGACTTAGATTTTAAAAAAAATTAGTACAATAGAAGATGCCTTATCAGGAAGCAGCTGTATTATATAAGCAAGTAAACACATGGGCATTGTTAAAAAATTAAATGAAAATGTTTGAATATTTTGATTATTTCTAACAGCATAGTCTTGAATTTATGCCTATTGAGATTGCTTTTTATTTATTTATATATTTTTTGAACATGCACCTATTTGTATTATTTTCCAAGAAATTTTCCTCACTTGATTGTAAATAAATTTTAACTTTATTTCTTAAAAATTAAAATTTACATTTCTCTATAATGGAAAAAGTTGAAGTTAATAGTTAAACTATTGCCATCAAATTTAAAATTTAGTAGTATGCATGTATTTTAGTCTAAATCTTTATGGCTTAGGAGTGTAATTTTTTATTAAATGCTTGCTAAAAATATTTTCTAGAAAGTCATTATAAATAAGTATTTAAAAAAGAAAAAAAAATCTTGTGGATGCTTCAATTTTGAACTCCCAAAATGAAATGCTTCCATTTTTACTGAAATAATCGGAATCAATTTACGAAAAGAAGGACCAATGACACTACTCTTTCTCGGTTTTAAGAAGTGTTGCAAGGAAGATGTTTTTGTTGAATCTGATAGTTATAATGGTAAGGGTGGGAAGAATGCTATATCGTAGAAGCAATTTCTTTCCATGCCGCTGGAATAGTTATTCTGTAATTTTCCACAATTTTCTTTTATTCTTGGATTAATGGCTAGAATACCAGCAAATTCCTCATACAATACAGATTTTGGAAAAGAAACTTGAAAGTTCTTGTCTACCTATTCAAATAATTAGTAGGTTCTTTATATGATTTTCTTTGACTCTGTCGAGTTACTACTGTTGTTTTTATTCATTGGCAATGAATCTTCCCATTGCACATTGGATGATTGAATGGAATAAAGGATTAAGAATATGTTGGGAAATGAAAGCAGAAGTGTTAATTCAGTCTTGGGCGTGAAATCGTAAATGTTTATTGGCACAGTATGTACAGAAGCAAATTTTAAAAAAATTACCAGCATTGTATTACGAAATGTTGATATTTTTGAAAAGATATTTCTTTATAGAAATGAGTAAATATATCATCTTTATGAATCTAAAAAGTATGTATGTAACATGTAATTTTATCTATCATTTTCTAAGTAAAAATGAAAACTGAATACTTTTCCTGAAATTTTATATTTTACCATTTTGATATTTATAAATCTATGCTTTTTTAATTAAAATTTTCGATCTAGTGATTAAAAGTATAAATGTTAAAAAAAATTTTATGTGGAACAAACGTGTTATTCTATGAATTTTCAAATAGTCATTTTTCTATTGAGGTATGTAAAATCTTTAATTGTTTTTCCCCTCTAGAAAATGGCTGGACAAGTATTTCATCTTCCTGACTTCGATTTTTCTGAATGGGATGAAGAGTTTGTTGCAAGTCCAAGAGATAATAATCCAGGTATTAGGGTATATATAGTACCTACAAGACCTGTTGCGGTAGATGAACATACTCGTAATAGGTCTGATGCAATATATGCATCTATTGAGTTTGTCCACCTTTACTGTGAAATTAAGCAAGATAGGGATTTCCTTATTGAGGCATTTCCCCAAGAAGTTGAATTTCCTGAAGTAGGGCCCAATTCCAAACTAGAATGGTGTATTTTCTGTTTAGGCTCCAGATTGTGTACCAGAATTTATAATGAAGGATATGAGGAACCTGGTAGAGCAATGGCTGGTCATAGTCCACTCTTGAGTATTGTTGTTCATCTTGATCAGGATGCATTATTTATGCTGCTTGAGTATCTCCATGAATGGTTCTTAAGTATTGGAATGGAGGAGTCATTAGGTGGATGGTTGTATGCTGTCCTTGCATGCATACGTTTGCCATTGGCTGAAGGCACCAGAGCAGCTATTGCAACACTTTATAATGACTGTGAGGAGCGTCTGAAATTTTGTAATGATCGATCTGAAAGAATTCGTTTGTATCAGTTTTCTGCCATTTTTGATGTTCATTTTCACAACCATTTGAATTGAATTGGCAGATCTTTGGAATCTTGTTTGAATTTGTAGAAGACGCACATTATCTTATAAATTAATATGTATTTTTACAATATTAAAGATTTTTGAATAATTTACTGACTTTTTAACTGATATTCTCATTCTTCTGAAATTCTCATGATTTATGTTCCTAAAAATCTCATGATCTCTTGTCATTTCATTTTCATTCAGGCATTCCATGTCACAGAATCTGAGATTCTGCTGGTTTTTGATTTGTTATGAAGTTTTAATATCTTAATCTTTTAAACTTATTTTTGGACATGAATCTGCGCATCTAAGTTTAAAATATTTCGCTCCATTTGATGTTCGTAGTTAATGTGCAATTTAGATTAAATCTATTATTAAATGTTATTGAATATATTATGTAATAAATGTATGTAAAATGTGTTGTTTTTAAAATGGTTAAACATTATTTACATCTTGTAAAAGTTGTCATCATTCATTATTATTGTTTAAGAGGAAGATAGGGCTGAATAATAAAAATTGAATTAGTATATTTTAAACAAAAACAAAACAAAGCAAAGCATCTTTTAAATCTGTTTTCTACATATTAAAGACAAATCAAGTTTAGTATTTGGCGATTTATTTAACTGAGATCCTCGTTTCTCCTATAATAGTTGCATTATAAGAATGTTCCTTCCTTTCATTTGTTATTTTCATGTTTATCTCTGTATTTGTCATGTGATTTGTAATATATATAATTTAAAATGTTATGCTTTCTCTGTCACAAATTTGAGATTTTTAGTTTGGATCTGTTTTAAGATTTATATTATCTGTTTATTATTTTATATTATCTTTTATATATAATATGTATCTATTTATAATATATGAAGATCTGCATTTTGTCACTTGTGTCGACTGAAATCGACTGAATGTACTACTTAATGTAATTTGAATGTGAAAAGTAATAAACATTTAAAATGTGTCAAAAACGATATGTAATCATTGTAAAAATACTATTTCTGGTCTATAATTGTCACCATTCATTATTAGTGAGTAAATATGTGGAAGGAGATAGAACTGAATCATTATAGATTTGAAGTTTAAATACTCAGAAGAAAAATGAAAGTACCCACGAAATATAAATCCCTCTCATTATCGATCTTAAGTTTTTTTCATTTTTCATATTTAAACAGGGGGAGGGGAAATCCTCCCATGCCATATTGAAAACATTGATGAAAGTTACTAAAAGGAATAGCACAACATTCTTCAAATTCATTATAGTAAAATAAATTTTTCAGAAAAAAAGATGATTACTGAAATATTGGTGGTGCCAGTTTTAAATAGTTGCAAAAAATCATTTTGAATATGCTACAATTCTTATATTTTTGAAGTATTTTGTACTGTGCAATAATAGTTTTAAATTTGGGGCTAGTGAAAATAGGAATGTTCATTTATTTTCCCGAATGATTGAATTTGATTGATCTTTCTGCCATAATCCTCCCTATCATTAATTTTCATATTGAATTTTTAAGAATGTCTTTAGCAAGAAAGATCTGTATTGAATTTATAATGTAAATCTATTATCTTAATCATGGAAAAAAATTGCACTTCTAAGCAGCTGTTGCAGTAATATACCAGAAAAATTTTCATTAAAATCTTCTATAACATGCAGTAAGGGATAGTACGCAGTAAGGAATGTAAAATTTTATTATCCTTTGAAAAAAAATTTGCTAAATTTGCACGGCCTTTCATGCTTTGCAAGTCTTGTGATTTAGATATGGGTTTCTGGTAACTTACACCAAAGATTATTTCTATTATTTCTCTTTGAGATCAGATTGGGAGCTCGTTTCTTTGTCCCTAAATCTACGTTACAGAATAAATGGTTTGAAAGCTCTTTTAATTACAAGGAAAAAAATTATAAGCCAGCTTTTTTGTTGTAATATTAAGGAGTCGCACATTATGATGTAATAAAATTCTAGAATATTTAATAGAAAATTCCAATAAAACCTAGTGATCGATCTCTCTTATAGTCTGAATGCAAGAAATGATGAAATAATTATGTCTGCAGTTCTTAAAAAGAGTAAAGACCATCTCTAGTTTAAATAATGGACGATTATTAAAGAATAGGACGATTATTATTTTAATTGAGATCAATAAAGAACACATTCGTTTTAAATGTTTCACTTGCTTCAACTAATTAAAAATGAAGTATCTATTTTTGAGAGCTTTCTTCAAACTAAATCATAATTTTGAATAAACAAGAATCGTGAACTTATTTTTTGCATATTTACTTTCATTGCATTGTTTGAAATGGAATTAAACTCGCATATATCACATATATATTTCGTAAATATTACATTTTTATTCGTATATATACAGTGGCGAACTCGTCAACTATCTTGGGTCGTAGGCATCTCGGTTTAAAAATTGCTTAATTGCCAATATGTGAAGATGTAAAAAAATATTTCAATTAAATTATTGAAGAGATATTAACGTTTATCAAGCAATTGACCATATTTCTGTTTCATGAAGAAACTAATAATATTATTGTAGTATTTATAAGCATCAAGTATCTGTTTGAATAATAATATGCACAAGCGTGGATGCTATGTAGCTATGACGTATAGTAAATAATTAAAACCATACATTCTTACAAAGTTACTAAAATAATTAACATGTTATTAAGTTAAAAATGTATTGAAAAGTTAAAATAAATTAATCTTTGTCGTGATCTTCATTGCCAGCATAGAAAAACGCTGAAATTCGTCACTGCTTATATATACAATTTCAAAACTTTTGAGGATTGTGATGAACAGTTTTTACACAAATTGATGACAAAAAAAAATGTTTAATTTATTCTTTAAACAGAATAACTTTTAACAAAATTTATATATTTTCGATTAAGCCAAAATTATACTCACATTTTGGAAGGCCGATAAGGGCCCATAAGGGAAGGCCGTTTCTTCTCTCTAACTATCCTCTTAGAACTATATTTCTTTTAAGTGTCATGCTTTACTATATAGGTCATATATTCGTGTTCTTAAATAGATTTTAATAATTTATTTATAATTGAACATTGGAATGAGGACCCAAGGCCTCCTACTTGATAGTACGAATTTCTGCTGAATCAATTCAATTCATAAAAACAGAAGGCACAAATTCGTTGCAATGAAAAAAATTTAGAAGCTTGAATTTTGATAACTCTTTAAAGCACGGTAGCTCATTTCCTGAATCATTTATACCAAATCATTAATTAATACTATTATTAATTGTCAAACTACCTTTTGAAGAAATTATGCAGTGCATCCTAAAAAGGGAGCAAGCATTCTCCCCCTTAAATATTGCATCTAGACATATACTTCTAATTTCAACGTTTTATTAAATAAGTTGAGCATTTGTATGAAAATACTTTGGCTTCTTTGTACATTAATAACCAAAAGTTTTAAAAAATTAATTTTTGTATGTTCCCCGTAGTGCGAACTTGTTAATTAGTAAGATGTTTTCCTTATAATCATCTATCCACACACATAATCAAAGTGAAGAACTCGATCTCAGATCTGCAAGGATTATTAAAAGAATTACAATTTTGTATAGGTGTTGAAGATATTCGAACAAGAGTTTAAGCACTTCAATTTATTTATTATCTGATCATTTTTTGAAGTTTGATGAAAAATAATAATCGCTTTGATATTTTCTAGTTTTATATTTTTAATAATTCTTTTCTAATATGTATATTTTTCCTGAAAATTATAACAAACGTCTCGATCAAACACTGGCCAGAGGTATGTAAAAATGAGCTAACAAAGAAAGAGTATCAGCTGGAAAATTGAATATGGGATGGCATTCAGAATGATTGTAGTAAACCCTTTAGAATGTTCATTTATCAAATTTCAATGACGGATCAATTTCTGGAAAATAGCCTTCCAACTTTTGGTATAACTTATATATTGATAACTTGAATCGTGACTTCAGTAACCGAATCGCATGGTTACTAAGGTAATTATTTGGTAAGGTCAAACTTCGATCCCAACTGTGTCTTTTTTTCTTTGTTTTTCCATTTAATTTTTTTCAAAATTATTTAAATTAAATTAACAATTTACGCTTAGTCTTACTTAATTTGTTTTTTATTTTTATGTAAAAATAAATGTTCATTCTTCTAATATTTGAAATATAGCTTTAAAGGTTATAAATAATTTTAATTATTAATATCACCTTAAAGCAAAAATTAAACTAAAGGGAACTGATGTTAATTTATTAAATGTGTGACCAAATGCTTCTGATATTAATGATAGAAATGAAATAGGAAACGGTTGTTAAGTTATTGAATATATAAGTGCAAGGTTTAAAATTTCATTGATCGTTCAAATTCGAACGAAGGCTAGAGAAGGAAAACCTTTTGGAAGGTCTTATTCTCCCTTTAATTAATAAAACATAATATCGATAAAATGTTCTGAAATTCAGTACTGCTGTTCAACATTAATTTCTTTTAAAAATTAATTTTTTATTCAGTTATTAGGGAAGCAAACATTTATGCATAACAAATGAGTAATATATTTACTAAAACTGTCTGTAAATTATTAATTAAAATAATTTTGAAATTCTTTTTACTCACTCACATATTTGTAATGATTTTTTCTTTAAAGATTGAATTAATTTTCAAGTATTAGTAGAATAAACATTTATTTTTGCATAAAAAATGGAAACGTTTTAATTGAAAATATTTGCAAATTGTGAATTTAATTTTAATGATTTTAAAAAGAATTAAAAGGCGAGAAAAAAAAACCCGTCTACGATCGAACTTTGATATTCTGGTTATAAAATAGTTATTTTAATTACCAGATTTTTGGTCTACGGTAAGTTAGAGGCAAGCTACTAATATGTGAGCTATGCCAAAAGTTTGAAAGCAACTTTCTAGGAATTGGCAAGTTATTGCACCTTAACATTTTAATGAATAAAATCCTAAAAGTGTGTTACCATTATACTAAATATCATATCGAACTCAATTTTTCCAACTCTTTTGCAAGATTGACTGACTAACAGAGCTGCCACTTTTCTTCATCGATGTTGATTACTTATATTTTTATTTTCTGTTAAAGTCTCTTAGAAGGTTAAAGATTTTTTGAGCATCTTGGAACATAATTTCAGTAAGCTATTTCATACGATACACATTTTCTAAATGCTTGTTATTTTCCATTAAGTTTATGAAAAATTATCTTTTTTTTTTTTTTTTTTGGACTTTTCTAAAACCGAAAACTAACTAACCCACAAATCCATAATTTTTCTTATAATGTAAACAGCTCAATGCAAAAATTCGTTCGAACAACTTAAAATGTTTTCAGAAGAGGTCTCTTCCTTTTTTATTACCTAACTTTAAAATTGCTTTTAGTATACGTAAACAACTTAATAGCAATTAAGCCTAAAATTTGTTCATTCTTTACATAATCTGAAATGTTTTCTGATGGCACATGGATTTGTTTAGTGAAAATTGCTTCCCTTATAAGGGCTTAGACTTCATTAAATAAATAAAATTAAATTTTTAAAAATTTTGTCTACAGGAAAAAAGAACTTATAAGTTGATTCTTGTTAGGATTTTGCTGTGTTTTTCATTTATTTAAAAAAGAAAATTTAAAAAAAGAAATGACAAGATAACGGCTCACATTCCACTTTAGTGTTGTAATTACTAAAGAATACACTATATAGCGATTCAGTATAGATCTTTCTATCTCAACTACCAGAATAAATATGAATAACATTAAAAAACATATAAACATAAAAGTTATGCAGTAATGCTTAATAATTTTATATTGATGATTATTTTCTTATGAAATTTGATTACATTTAGCAATTTTAATATTTTTATTTGATAGATTAATTACAATATTTAATAAATATAAAAACCCTTTTTTGCTTATACATGTGTATATTTTTCTCTTCATTAAAAATATTTTCAGCTGTGTCCATTAGATATTTTCTTTTTGATTAGCGTCCCTAAATGCAGTCTTCAGATAGCACAAAGTGTCTAGTGTCACTAAATGCACTCTCAGTTAGCACAAAATGCCTAAAAGTAGTCACGATAGCTTTACGATGTTATCCAGCTTATAAAATATCAAGATACAATATTGAGATATAGAACAGTAGTCAAAAAAGTATATGAATATTTGTTATTGTTCGTAATTTATAAAAGTTAAATTCAAGATAAAAATGTCATTCGGTTTGAATAAACGTTCTCTTAAAAAGATTTAAATTTCTATCTTATAAGGGACCATCTACGTATTTATTTTTGTATAATCTTCAAATTTACCGACTGCAATAACTAAATTATGTCTTTTGACTGATTGTGCGTAATGAGAAATTTCAAGATATTAAATTTTAGACAATTCGGTTCAAAATAATCGGGGATATATGAGTCAAAATATTTAAGAGCTGTTTAAATACATGCAAACGTAGCGAATCGATCATCCTATTTCCTTTATGCAAGTTTTCGTTTCAGTCATTATTAGGGTAACTTTATTAAAAGAAAAATTAATGTGTTTTTTAAAATTTATACTGTTATTACCACTAAAATATGATTAAATAAGAATTCGAAATGCGTTTTTGACTATTGGACTAATTTATTAGTGGTTTCTTGATTCTTTCTTTCTTTCTTTCTTTCTTTCTTTTTTTTTTTTTTTGCTTCTTATCCTCTCAATATCAAAAGTGTCAAACCAACTGCAGCAACTCAAAGCTTTCATACAAAAAAAAAACTAAGAAAAAAATCCATGAACTGCTGGCACTAAATGACAACTTTTGTAAAGTGAGGCGAATTTAGGGGGGGGGGGGGTTTTTTTTTTTTTTTTTTTTTTTTTGTTCACTCTAATGTAAATGATAACATTTCTTCTTATGGAGTACACGATTGTATCTTTTATTTTACAATTTTTTATTAGCATAAAACAGAAAATTTTATGTCCTCTTAGTCTCAAAGCTAGGAATGATTTGATTTTCTTTCTGTCATTCTTGTAACTTCGCATGGGAGTTCTCTGAAGTATAAGAATGTAAAGGTATACATTTCAGTATGTCCAAATCAGTTTTAAAGAATACTTTACGTAAAATATACATGTTATTTTAAAATGAATATAAAATAATAATTAACAGATACATTGAAAGTCACAAGATGACAGTTTTAGTTATGTGTAAATTTTTAAATTGTTATCTTTATGTTCCGCCTAGAAAGCTAAAATAACAAAAAGGACAAAACACCTTCGGTATTTTGCAGTTTGAAAAAGTGCGAATCTTGAATTACGATTCAAAAAACTTCGATATTAAACTCTATTATAAACCTTCAAGTGAGAATGACATTCATAAATGATACCATCAATCTTAGCACACTGGATGACTTTGCAAAGGGATATTAGAGTATGAGACGACTAAGAAGATCTGAAGAAAATATTCAATATGTGAGAGAATCTTTTATACATAACCAAAGAAAATCTGGATCATATGTATATGCCTCAGCTATTAGCTAATCTAACCGACTTAGGAACCAGAAATGAAGCAGCTGCTACATGAATTATTCCAGACAAACTGAAAAGGCATTGGAAAATTCGCATATCGCTTTGATATGGACAATTGGAGAAAAATTGTTTCAGTTGCAGATTTTGTTATGTAAAATGTAATTTGAAACACCGATGTATGACACTTAATAATTGTCGGTCATCAGTGCACGAAAATAAATGTTTAAAATGAGAATTCAGGAAAATCAATATATTTCATGGCTTCTCAAAAGTCCTGACCTTGAAATGCAACCTTTTTATTAAGATTTCCATATTTTCAATAAAGTAAACCGGGAGGGGGGGGTGATTTGGTGGTTTTTCATTAGCTGTTTGTTGCTGAAACACCTCGTGAAAAATCACAAGGATTCTAGGCAAAGGGACAAGAGGTAATGCCAAGTCATGTTGTGATGTCAACAAAATTTAAAATGCATACTTCATTTCAAAAGGGCTCTCCGAACTATGACGACTTGGTGGTAGAGTCTTAGCTTTGAGCCCGCTACTGAAAATATCTTAATTTTTTATTTCTGTGTTTGATAATATATCTACTTTATTCTTTATTTTTTTCATTCCATTGAAGATCTGCTGTGTATGTGGTTTGATGTAGGACGTGTCATGGTTTATAAGTCCTCAAATGAATCTAGAATCTTGCTAAACCGGGAACTGCTTGTGTGCCGTCCCTCTCATCTGACTATGACTTTGAATTACAAGTTACAAAGTAGTTGGTATTATTTACAGAACGGAGCATTTGATGTAGCAAATCAATGAGCCTCTTCTGTAGTTTCGTTGTATGAGAAATCAATAATGTGTCGGTATTTTGGTTTACAAAATATGCCGATAGGCTGAAGATCCAGCCTTTTAAACTTTAATTTCTTACTTTGTCAGTAGTTAAAAAACTTTAAAACTTTAACTTCAGAAATAACTGAAAAATAAGCAGCAACAACAAAAGAATTACAGTTTCGAAATTTGCAACGATTTATTAAGAAACAAGCTATTTGTTTATTTACATTCTCTATTTTACATTGTAAAGAAAAATGTACATCTAAGTAAAAGTGAATTTATGGCAAAATTATTGCCCAAAAAATATTTTATCCATTTTACAAATATATATATTATTTCTTATCAACTCTGAAAAATATCTTCAAATTACAAAAGAATTTCCAAAAAATATTGAAAATCTAAAAATGTCATCAAAAAGACAAGAATAGTCTCCATACATTAGTATCTCAAAATATTCCACTCCAGGCTAGAGAAAACTTGACATATTTGCAGGGATATAATAGAAGACAGTAATTTCTTCCGTTTTCAACAAAATAAATTTCCTTACCTCGTAACATTGAACAAATCAATTAAAAAATAAAGAGTAAAACAACCACAGAATTGGCAAAAGAAATAAAAGCTGTATAATTGTTCCAACTCGGAGCAAACCTCGTTTTCTTGGTACATATTTCTGCCCAGGTTTGAGAAGGGGTGTGACAACTCTCTCTTTGTAAGTTAAAATAGCATCTCTTGCACCTTCCCAAGGATGTGGTCCTTGGAGTCGGTATTGGTATGGAAGAGATGGACCAACAACCAATGCCCAGAAGAGTTTCGGATCGGTGAAAAATATTTTCAAGAAATTTGGCTTGCATCCTATTTCTTCTGCAAGCTCATCCTGATACGAAATAAAGTCGACTTGCAATGTGTGCCTTGGTGAGTCAACAAATCTTTTCCTTATGTGGTCGAGTTTCTTTTCAATGTCAGCCTCCATGACTTCTTTTGACGGAAGACTGTGGTTGCCAGAAAAAATTCTTGATATCCACCTGCATTGCATTTCTCCGCAAGGAAATCCAGGACCGTTTGGTTGGATAAGACCTAAAATAGCCAAAGTAGCATGAGGAAGATGAGGTGGAAAAACAAACTTGTAAAGTCGAACTCTGTTGTCTTTGATTGGAAGAATATCATCGCTTAGGAAAGGGAATTTCACTTTGTATCCCGTAGCAAGCACTACGACGTCTACTTCAGTTTCTTCCTGAAAATAAAATAAAATAAAATTCTACCTTAATCGAGTGTATAATCAGACATGGAATATATTAGATGATAATTTCCAACATTTCTGTTCCAAAGAACCAAATGAATGTAAGGCACATTTTGCCAAAATTTAAGACAGCATTCAGGACAATGTAAAATATGAAAAGGGTTTACTTATTTCTTATGAGATTTTATGTTTGAATAACCTTAGTAATAGGCAACAAATTTGTGTTGTTATAGCTTGAAGTAAAATCAGATTCTACATGTAAAACTATTATCTAAAAATCGTCATTTTTGGACTTATAATTCATGTGATTTTGATATACGGAATTAAGATATAATGAGCCATGCTACGCTATAAGACAGGGTATACATACAAAATGACACATTTTACGTGCATTTTTTAATCACAAAATTAAAATGTGATCAGATATTCTTTATTTGTAAATTATACTGTAGTGACCTCTTTGAAAAAATTGACAGCTTTGACTACAAACACATATTTGTTTTCATTTTCAAATGCATAGAACTATAATATTAATGCAAGTCTGTGAACTCATGTTATTCTTTTGGGACGTGAATTCCTAAACACTGGCGTTTTTATTTTCTAAATTTTTTTTTCCCACTTTAGTATATCAGTTACAGCAAAGCATGCAAATAACTTTAAAAATATTATCGAATTTATTTGGGTATAATTTTATTCTATTTACTTGCAAAATAAAATTTTTTACTCTTTTTCATTTTACGTGCAATAAAATTTTGAATTAGTAATGAAAAATTCAACATACAAAAACTCTGAATGAACTAAGAATTACAAGACTTTTGATTCTTCTATGCATGGTGTAGATTTTTGAAGGTTTCATTATCAAGCTAATGTCTGTTAAAAACATTTGAAATGCTAATATATATCTAGACTTCTGCTCGTTATTCCCGATTTAAATTAAATTAAAGGTACGATAAAAGAAAGTGTTTAAAATTAAAAATTATTCCAAATAGTAAAAAAAAATAAAAAAAAAATTAGGAAACAGAATATTTTGAGGAACTGGGAACCACGAATACAGTCTTAATTAGTTGAATGCTTATTGATATATGGAATAGTCCTGTTCATGCAATTTTGTAGTAGGGTGGATGGGGAAATGAATATCTTTTCAAAATGAAATAATTTTCACGACTTTACAACAAGATTTGTAGACTATGAATTTGTCATTTAATTCATTCAACAGATGAGATTTCTACTTCTCCGCATTTAGTTAAGCTTTACCTTAAATGAAGGAATAATCAAGAGGCGTTTAGCAACCATGACAAGTGTATTAATTGAAAGACTTCTTCTTCTTGTATACAATCGACCACTTCACCACCACTGAAAGTAGTAGCATTGACAGGATTTACTATGGCTGACTGCTGTCTTTAGCATAGTACGTCCATAACACTGACCGACTTACAAACTGACATCCTCTTCTAGGCAATGGCCATTAGCCCCAAAGTGGTTAATATTGACCTTCCTCCTCATCTTCCCACTCAACTATCTTCCTATTAAACAAGGAACAGACCCTCACTTAAAGAAATTATCTTCGAAATTCTCAATATTTCTACAAATTCTCGTTTCACAACAACAGAAATCCAAACACTTTCAAACTGTTGGTAAAAAACTGACAATTTTTAACATCGTGTCCTTCAGAGTTAATTGAAAGACTGCGTGCATATACATAGCTTGTCGAGAATAATAACGGCGGCGAAACTGTAAATAATCGATTTTCAAGTTAAGACCACCAAATGCCACCTAAATGAATCCTTTATCACGTACGAAGAAAGCTAAAGGATACCTCAACACTTTGTCTCTAAAGAGCGTCAAATACAGTACAAAATGCAGTACATCAATCCGAACGCTATTACCTAATTTAGTATTTCCACCATTATTATTCTCAATAAAAGATATAAGCAATGATTTTATATACATTTACTAATGGTTAAAATAAATAAATAAATCACCTCTTCGCCCTCAAACACAACTCCTTTCTTTGTAAAGCGTTTGATACCTCCTCGAGTCACAACCACTCCACTCAAGAGTTTGATTGGTAGAGTGTCACTGACAGTTGGATGTTGACTCCAGACTCTGTGTTTAGGTTTAAGGTTATACAATTCATGATTAAACCTTTCATTAAGTTGCTTTTCGGATACGTAGCAGATTAAGTTGTAGGGTAAAATATTCTGCAGGAGGTGCAAGTAGCGCCTTACAAATGTGGCATCAAATGGATTGCCTTTTGGTCCAACTCTAGGCAAGACCCAAGCGCCTCGTCTGCTACTCAAATAAACCTGAAAAAAATGTGTTTAATTTATTATTAATGAGATATTTGAAAGTATAAACGTTTCTTAAAAGTTTAGTATAAAATTCAAAATGAAGTTTTTAAACATTTCTCAAGTACATATTAAACAATCTCATTGAATATAAATGTAATATTGTTAGGAGTAAATTTTTAAAAGCTGTGTGGTCGAGTAACAGCAAAATATTTTCTAAACATATATTTTAGAAAAAATGTGACAAATACCTACCAAGAAAGGAATATGCTCTTCTCACATATTTACGAACTAAATTATAATTACATTTCACTTCTTTTCAGTTTTTTAAGGACGTATTTTGTCATAGGTTTGCAGCTCGCTTCTTAATATGGTAATTCTGAAGTTTTGTGCATTTCTGTAGTCTCGATGATAATACGCTAATTAAATATTTTTAAAACTTCATCAGCTGTTAATCAATTAATTGAATTCAATTTTGATTTCATACCAATTATTCCACCTGGCTGCGAAATTTGTGGGGGAATGCATATCTGGATTCCATATCTATAGTTATTCAGAGGCATGAGCTCAGGATTCTATGAACAACAACAAAGTGGCTTTCATTGGTACGGTTATAGATACAGAAGCTCTTTTTCCTGTAACAAAAAGCTCAGTGCATGCGAAAACTCTAAAGAGCTTTGGGACTTATGTGTAACACAAAAAATGATCGCGTTACACAAGCATCAAAAACGGCAGCTAGGCAAGATGGCGCACCTCTATAAATAGTGACGTCAGTTTGCAGCGTCCTGGAACAACATTTTGATGAAGTGTTATTTCACGCTATTTTCCCTTTCCTTGTCCTCCGTCATCCCCTGGTCTTACGCCTATAGATTTCTGGTTCTGGGGCTATCTTAAATGAAGAGTGAACATTTTAGTGCAATACGCAAATTTTGTGAGATTTAAAAGAATATCAGACGTGAAATTCCAAATATCTCTCATGCTATATTAAATAAGGCTTTATTGTCAAGTCTAAAACATGCAATGTGTTATTGCCTATGATGGCATGTATATGGAAAATGCTTTATCCAAATAAAAGTTTTTTCTTCTATCTGTGTGATCATCAATAATCGGTGTCTGGCCTTTGTCATTTGTAAATTTTCTCAGTGTCCCCCGATCGTTCTTTTTTTTTTATGCTTTGCCGCTATGTTTTCTTTCTTTCTTTCTTTTTCTTTTTCTTTTTTTTTGTGCACGCATAAAGTGACCATTTCTTGTGATATACGTACCTTTCCAAAGCTCTTTAGGATTTTCGCATACGTTTTGCATTTTACGACAGGAAAAAGTGAATATTGCCTTTCTAAAATTTCGAGTTTCTGTACCTATAAATGTAACCGTGAATGCTACTTCGTTAGGGCTCACAGAATCCCGAGCTCATACCTCCAAATAACTATATCTGAAATTTCATGTTGATCGGTTGAACGGGCGGCCAACAAACATCCAGGTATCAGTAACATTTTTTTATTTTTCTATGAATTAACGTGCTTGATTAGTGTCATGTTTAGAAATTATAAAGGAGCTATATTAAGACCTGGTAATTTTAAATCGCAATCAGATGGCGAAGATCTGATTGCGATTTATTCTGATAAATTAAAGATGATCCTACTGATTAATCATCCACGCATTTTACCTACGATAGCAAATTTAACGTACACCAGTCTAACACACATGCTAGATCATTACTAAAATGCATTGAATCCATGATTTTTCGATTCCAGAACCAGGAATCTACCATCTGCCCAACATCGCCTTTATAAAAGTTTTCTTCATAAAATTTTCAAATATTTAATATGATACATTTTTTATTAATTATTTCACTTCTTTGTTTATTCTGTACGGTTTTCAAAAGACAACAATAATGAAGAAAACATTTAAATATTTTTTAATAGAGATAATTATTTAATTGTTTGAATATAACTTTAAATTACATAAATAGTAATGTGTATTTTAGAAAAACTTCACAATATGCTACATTGAAAAGTACAATGTGTTAAAATGAATCGCTTTGCAAATTGTCTATGGACAAATGAATTTCGAGCTGAAACCATTTCTAAGAATTGATCATATCTTCATAATTGATAAAAATTGTTTAAGATCTTTATCCGAGCAAAGTTTCCTAAGCTCAGTGTTCTCTTCTCGTTTCCCACAGAGTAAGAAATAAAATAAATTTCGTAATTTATTGATACATTTAAATTTCATATGAAATTTAGATTTTGGAAGAAAACTTAACGGAAAATTCGAAGACAATCGAAAAAAAATTTAGACCATGAAAATAGTTATGCTATAATATAGTTATAGTTGTGTTTACTCTCGAAACATTGCATATCAAATTGCATATAAATAATTGCAAATAAATTAAAGGCGTGATTCTTAACAACTTTGAATGATCTTAGAATCAGAAGTTTGAAGATTTCTTTGCGTTAACAGCAACTGAAACAAGTGATTTTTTTCTTTCTCTTGCGTTTAAACATAAATTGTTCATAGAAGGATTAGAAATTTCTTCACAAAGAAAAGTGAATCTATTAGTCATTTTAATTACCCTGTATCATTTTAACATTTATCTGGTACCATTATATCAGAACACGGTGACTTGTTAAACAGACAGCATGAAGACTCGTGATGTTGGATGCCCCGAAGATTGAAGAGTAAGTTAGATTTGTCAGTGGTGTTGGAATTAAAGCTTGAAATTGTAAGAGACTATTTAAAACTAACCATTTAAAACTAAAGGATGGATTCGTTCACAGAATTGAGGATGAGTTATTTGTGCTACCACATGTGTTGGTCAGATTTTATAACCTGTAGGAGCCTGGGAATTGTCGAAAAGGTTAACAAATTTTTCTTCTCCTTATACTGACAGAGTTCTGTTACAGAAGAATGTTCTGAAATTCCTTCTGGCAGAACCTAAGGGTTAAGTGAATATTGTGACCACAAAGTTTGAAAATTTCAAATAAAAATCTTAAATGGCATACCTTTTTAGCCACAGCACTCAATTCTACTGCTGCGTCCATGCCTGAATTTCCTACGCCCACAACAACTACACGCTTGTCCTCATATCCATCTACTTTCTTGAGACTGTGAGTGTGGAGGATCTTGCCTTCAAATTCTTCCTGCCCAGGAAAAGTCGGTTCATGGGGAAACACATGATGACCAATGCAAATACACACACAATCAAATGTGTCGGATACCAATTCTCCTGTTTGAGTATTTCTACATGTTATTTTCCATCGACCCGTTTTCTGAAGAAAAAAGAAATATCTGTCAGCTATAAGAATTTGGACACAGTTTGAAGGAATTTTGATGTAGATACAGTATGCTAATTTTATTAATATACACGAAATGAAACAATATTAGAAGAGACATAAAATATGTTACTATATATTTGGCATTAGGATTTACTAGATTGTTTTTAAAAATCTAGTTTCTGAATGGAAAGTTTACCAGTGACTCTTAATTTCATTACCAACCCAGTTAATGTGTAAATGTTCAAATGCATTGAATTATTATTGAAAAAGATAAGAATTGATTTATTTAGCGAAATTTAACTTATTTTTAAACGAAAAAATCGTATTGCTATTTCGCTATTTCAATAAGAGATTTTCATGACAAATTATCTTGTACATTTCTTGAATAAAGGAAAAAATATTCTTAAGAAAATTACAGGAAACACCTTTTCCTATTGCTGAACTATTTTCATGAAAATAGTCTGAATAATTTAAATCTATACAAATAATCCTGATAATTTCATGAATCCGACTTTCCTATGATACTACACATTACGTACATTAAAGGGGAAGCATAACTAAAAAATCTTAAAAGAACGTTCTACATATGTTTAAATTTTGGTATAATTTTCGATACATTTTACAGAATAGCAATTAAAAATATAAGTATATGGAATGAATTCTTTGTAATTACACATCTCCGATTATAAAATATTAAATTTTAAAATAACACTTTTTAAAACAAATTGAATTTCTTTAACTTAACACCCGGTTCGGTGCAATATTTTGTCACGATACTAAAATGTAAAAAAAAAAAAAAAAAGGCTGCAAGATCGGCTGAACCCAAAGGAAAGATCCAACGAAATTGCTAGAAGCTGAAAAAGCATGCAGAAGGGAAAAAATTGTTAGCGTGATCCGCTTTGGGATTTTGCTAAATCTTTTTTTTTAATTGATAAATAGATAAATTTCAAACTGTGTGTATTGAAGTGATTAATGTTGCGTAAACAACGAAATAAAATACCTCATAGTCTTCAGCCTTCTCGATCGACTTCGTTTCATGATAGAATTTAATGTGCCGAATGCAGTCTCCTCTTTCAGCTAGAGTGTGAATGTATTCATACATCAAAGTATGGTGCATGTAGTTTGGGTAGTGAGCAGGAGGTGGGAATTCACTGCAAGCTCCTAGTTCTTTGCTTGTATTGATGATGGTAGTTTTCATAACCGAAGCTACTCCATCCATGTCTTCATCATGGTATCTCCACAAGCCTCCAAGATGGCCAGTTCTTTCGAAACAGACAGGTTCCAAGCCCTCATCCTTGAGATTTTTGACAGCACCCAAACCACAGGGGCCGGCTCCGATGACCGCTACCCTCTTACTTACTGGCATTATGGGCTCTGAAAGTCAAGATTTACATTTGTTAATATCTATGTATATCACCATGTATATACGTATATCACCATATCAACTATACGTCCTCCATTGTGTAAAAGTGTCAGTTAATAAAACGTTTCTTTTGCATTCATCTATGCACATACAAAGATTCACGTCTATATCTATAAAATTTGCACAAATATGCTTAATTTTAAATTTAGAGGAGCTATTCATAAATTAAGATTGCATTTTTTTTCAGAAATAAAAATTTATTTAATTCAGAAAAACCTTTATATGCAAACATTTGTCGAGTTGTACATTATTCAATCTTTATACATTATCCAATATAGCTTTAAAAAAATTTGCTATTCATGCATAATGTTCTTCACTTTGATTGTTCGACAGTTACAACTTCGACTGGAAGAAGAACTTGAGAAATTGAACATTCAAGCTATTTCAGAGAAGTAATGGAATGGCAAGCAAGAAAATAAAATTCTTTTTAACACTTGCGCGCTTTTTAAAAGAATGACATATTTCAGTAACAAGTAACATTTGGATATGCTGATGATTTATGTTGTACGTAATCGTAATGCCAGCCTAATTGTAAAAGAATACAAACGCAGTTTTCCGAATTCCTGGAATTCTTTTAGGAAGCGTGTTTATAAAACCTTTTAGCGATTTTAAACTTCAGGACCCTTATTTTCTCAGGGAGGAATGAGACATTATGTAAATAGTACAGAAATTGACATTTTGGCTTATTTGGATTTTTCAAGTTACATTCTAAAGTACGAACAGTCAACTCAACATTCCAAAAACGACAGAGTAAAGAATATTTCAATTAATAACTGTCGCCCATTTAGCATTCGTGAAGTCCATTGATTGTTATAACAGTTACACGATCAAACTACGAAATCGATGTCCAGAATTTTACAATTGAGCTGTACTTCAGGAAAAATCAAATCCTGCTTTTATGACAAATTGATTTGGTAAGATTTGTTTAATCGAGAAAGAAGCATGAAATCTTTGAAACTATCTCTTTTGTTTAATTGCTAATTGCTATGTTTTCGGAACAGTAAAAATCAATTTTTTGTACAAGAGGTTCATCATCAGTCACAATTTTCTATAAATGTATGTTGTAGCATTTTTTAAAAAAACTTGGTGGTCAGTCCTATTCTGTAAAACAGTATACTGAATGTCTGCCGATACATTCAGTTTAATTTTGATTGGTATTATATTTGAACATAGGAATGAATTGGTTTTGGTACACGCTCTATGGATCTTTGCCGACAAATTCATAAAACCTGTCTACATGTCACAAGTGATGAACTGGATCCCATACATACAATTATTGTTAACAGAATACATTACTATTTTCTGATTCTGTCACTTTTTATAATCTTTTCTAATATATGTATTATCCCTGAAAATTATAGCGAAAGACTCGTTCATACACCTGTCAGAATTATGGAAAAATCTGTCAATAAATGTACCTTTTAATATCTCCGAAAATTTTACAGACAGAAGCATGAAACTTTGCTCCTTATATAAGAGTGTGAGAAAAGCATTTAACTTATTTACACTTTGCCGCTGTGGAGAGGGTATAAAAATTCAATTTTTCTAACTTTTTATTATAGCTCTCTATAGAAGCAAAAGTATTTTCATACATCTGGGTACCTTAATGGATGAAGTTTTGCAACTGGAAATACATATCTAATTACTATAGTTAAGGAACTGAATGTTTATTCTACATTTTTGGGACATCTTGTACACATATTTCAAAGCTGTGTTATCTTAATTTCAATTTTAGTGAGAATTAAGAAATCTCATACAAAGACAGTTAATTCATTTATTGTAAATGGAAAAAGAAATACTCTCTATTATATGGGGTTGAAAACTTTCTTCAAAAAATATTAATGTTAGTTAAACGTAAGTAAAGAATACAATTAAAATTATGTAAAATTAAAAAAGTGAAACTGCTTAAAATAATTTCTATTATAATATCTTGATCTCAATACAAAATCATTAAAAATTCATTTCACCTATTGTTCTTCGTTGTCTTCTTAAGAGTAATTAATGAAAGATTGATCTCTGTTCAGAAATGAAAGAAGTTTGACAGTGGGAAACTGAGCACAATGGCGTGCAATATTTCTATTAACGCATAGCACATTCAAACTTGTGGTAAATTAAGCTAATCTACTAAGTGTTCATTATTATTATCAATTTATTAGCATTTCTAAATATTAAAACTTTTCAATCCATTTTGAATTTTTTTATATATTTATTATTACTGCAATAAAAACAACACCAACCAAGCATTTGTTACAAAACTGCTTTTTGGTTTCTTCCTATAATGCTTTGAATTCATTAGGAAATGTCCCAGTATGACTCCAAAGTAACAAAGTTTTGTAATTTTGTTTTGTTTATTAAAATAAGTCAGTATTAATAATGAAATCGACTATCTTTTCCAAAATTAACAATTCCGTCAAAAGGATTTACCTTCCCAAGGACATAATTAAATTTATATAATGTGTTTTTCCCTTTATCTCCAAATGCTTAGTACAGAAAATGCTTCATTCAGTTAAATAACAGCTCATTTATCACTTATCTTGAATCAAAATGAAAAATTTTAATTTCTAAACAGATAATATAATCTATCAAGATCAAATAATTGAACGTCGATTTTATCTCTTCAATGGAAAATGTTTCGACTTTGATCCAAAAACATAAAGGAAGGTGAAACTACAGACAGGTTTCTAGTTATGAAAAACAAAATAAAAATGGCAATGAAAAACTAATTTCCTAAGACTCAAATTGTCTTCAGAAACTTGAATGGTGCTGAGATTTATAAATAAGTAGAGGTTTCCTTTCTAGAGCTTCCAGAAAAAGTTCATTTACTACTGACCTTCTGGGAGGACAAAAAGAATTGCATCACGGCACGTGATGAGGGGAATGTTTACTTTCGTGTCAGTACTAACATCTCTCTTCTGTTAATGTATTTAAAATAAAAAGCTCAATGATTATTGAACAAATGCAATGCTGTGGTGTTGATTTAAAGCAGACATATTTTTATGTGTTTTTCTCCTCCATTATTTAAGACAATTCGTAGAAAAGAGATGACATGTAATAATTATTGAACCTCTATTACTTATATAAAAAATTCAATCATCTTAAGCAAGGCAGGAGCATGCAGAATTCAGACTTTGTAGTTAAATCACAACTTAACAAATTTATCCTCTTTATGAAACAGAAAAAAAGTTTTTATTATTTGTTTTTCACTATTAACATAGCTTTTATAAATGATTGTACATTGTACATGAAAGGTATTTACGAAGTAGTTGTGCTCAAAGAAATAGTGCAAAATACAAATAATTAAATTTGATTTTATATCCTACTTACGAACTAGAACCTTTTGTTTCTTTTTTGGAAACAGATTAATTATAGACGGAATCAAAACTTAAATTTTGACACTTCAGATCACGGACATTCTGATAATTACATAAATAGTAAAACTACTTCAAATATTTGATATTACACAGTATGCTGGATATTAAATGGTTTTGATAATTTATCAATATTCTGATCAAGCAATCATAATCATACCTTAAAAATGGAATTTTCTATCTCGTATAAGAACATATATAACAAAGAACGAATAGAAAAGATAGAATAATTTTCGAATTGCCATTAATGTGATTAACAAATTGAAATTGATTTTATTGTTATGCTTACTGTCAATATTACATTTTAGATACAAATTGAAATTGATTTTATTGTTACGCTTACTGTCAATATTACATTTTAGATACAAATTGAAATTGATTTTATTGTTACGCTTACTGTCAATATTACATTTTAGATATGTGTTGCCGTAAAGACATAGTGATAACTGAGCAAAATTTAATTAGTTGAATACTATGGGCAAATATACATGAGGCGAAAAAGCAATGAGTTAAATATATATATGCAAAAAATGAGAATACTATAATCCTTCTGAATCATTCTAGAAGTTGAAAATAATAAAAATATATTATAATTTTTGAAAAATAGATATTTGTATGACAGAGCAAATTTTAAAGCTTAATATTTGCAAAAATGATGAACTTTGGAAAAACTTTCAATACAATACAATACAAACTTACAATATCAGAACGCACAGCATTTTAAAATCACCTGGTTTTTCCATACTGTTTGAAAACATAAAATAACAGAAGAAACAACAAAGTTTGATAACAAAAGAAAAAATTTACTTGCTCTGTTATATAAGAATTGGAGCTATGAGGATGAAAAAGGATGTGAAATGCAAATGATGAGAATTTTCCAACGTCTTAGTAATTTGCTTAAAAAGGCTTTCGAAACTGATTGAACTTCATTTTTGAACTCCTAACTTTAAATGAAGTGAAGCTATAAAGTTATTTCTATATGATAAGAGGAAAATCTATCTTCAATAATAAGCGAGTAATACGGAAATAAAAAATGCACCCTTCTCCCTTTCCATTCACGTCGAACTGGATGTCTCATCTTCGAACTCGGACGGGACTTTCGTTGAAATGTATGACTTTGGGGAGAAATGTTTAGAAAAAAGAAGTTTTACCCATTCATTATAGCCCGTAAGTCTCCAACATCATTAAAGAAATTACATAAGTTATGAAATTGTATTCATAGAGTAACAGAATCCTCACTGCACATTAGAAATGTATGTTTGATTTACATTGTAAGCACGTTGAAAATGAAATGTGGCTAACTACGGCACATTTTAGATTGCACAGTTTTTAAAAAAAAATATAAAGGATCACTAAACTTTTTGAAAAAATGAACTTGCTACATATATTATTTTTGAAAATTTAGAGTAAATGTTTCTGCACTTTTTTACTAACGTGCGACAAGAAAATTTGGTTTGCAAAATTAATCTTACTTTGCTTAACATTTTAGTTCTGACTAAAGCAAAAGATTCAAAGCAATATTGGAAGTATCAGAGATCATCCATTTTCTCATGGGCTGATGATCGGAAAATTTATCATTCATTTTTGTTATTCATTTAGTTACTCAATGAATGCAATTTCAAATCTTGGTAATTTTTTTATGATCATGGAGAACCATGAAATTACAATCTAAAATGAGTAGTTAAAACATTTTTTCAAAAATTGTTCCTCGAAAGATCAATGAATCAATTATGATTTGATAATTTTTTGATATCAACATTGCAGATTGCAGGAATCTAAAATAAAATAATTGGTAGCATTGGTGTCCAAAAATTAAGCACGTAGTAGAAAATGAGTATAACAACAGAATTAGTAAATCAAACGAACTCAGCCACAAATCAGGAGATCAATAAGGTGCTGGTAGTGCTATATATATATATATATATTATAGGGAGGGGGTTATTTGCACTACGATCAGTATGGTGTCTGCCTTTAACATCGGAGACGAAATTTTCTGTGATGCAGGAACATGAGAATTATACAAATCAGTAACGAAGTAGAACATTCTTCACTAATAAAAGCAGATTTTCTCTAATTAGAGATTCTGCCGCACTCATCTGGAGAGAACAAAGTAACGCATTTACCTCTCTAACATCAATGAAAGAAACTAGTATGGCGATGCGATATAATGCTTGGTAGCCTAAATGATCCCTACATATTCCAACAATATTAAGTCACTCGTAACTGTTTTTGTGTCGAAATTCTTCTTCTTTACCTGTTTCTTTTTTTTACCTGTGCTATGGGTTCTCAATTCCTTTTTATGGATTGCAAAGCTACAGCTGATCGTACACTGACTATCTTAAACTTGTAGATGATGATACTCAACAAATATATATTAGAATACTAATTCTCCAGGCTTAAACCCAATTAAACACATAGTGGTCATTTTGATAAGCCGCTTGATACCATAATAGCATCGTCAGCAATACAATCACGTACTGATATTTGTTCTACAAGAGGAATGGGCCGTGATACTTAACAACTCGTTAAGAACCTCGTTCTCGGGAAATGGGCAGAGATTGTAAAACCTGCAAAGCAGTCAGAAATAATCACATCCCTTACTAAACATTGAATATTTTCTCATCACCAGTCCGTCATACGGACGGTTCTATCTTCTGCAAGATCTTATGGAATAATTTATACCAATATGCAACACTTCTATTTAAAACTATATTTTTAAAAAAACACCTTCTCATCTTTAATGTTTGCATATCATTGTATATGAGACTGATAAAACCAGTCAGAGTGTTTCCCCCTCAATTCGTTTCGACATTTCCAAAACAAGGCTATTCTGTATTTTAGTGTTCCCGCATATAAAGGTAATTAACTGTGAATTTTGAAATTTTTTTCATTGACTGATTAAATTCAAATTCTAATGCTGTTCTATAATTTTAGTAAAAAAGATCAAAACTAAAATTACTCTATCTATCAATCTTACCGTGTTTTTGAGATATTGTATTCCTATACACACAAAAGAGCAGCTCAAGATACAATCAACCCTTTATAAAATACGGTCTGAAATTTGATACAGGATATACAATTTTGGTATTAAGATCATATACTAAATTTCATTCGTCAAGTTTATTTCGCATTACGGTAATTTTATTCATAGATAAATATCATTCCAAAAATTGTGCGATCCAATTCAATGGAATATAAACATTAAAAGTCTTAAAATCTCTAAAGTACAATTTTTTTCTCGTTGAGAATTATAATACACACTTTTTGTTGCAAACGATAAAAATAACTGAACGACTATGATCGATTTATCAGCATTTAATGTAGCGTAAGTCATATTTGATACTGCATCCCAGAAGAAAACGTGAAAATTCAAGGTGATAACACTTAAAAAAAATCTTTTCAACAATAAAGATTTCGCAACACTTACGGTACCAATTCAGAAAATGCAGATAATAATACTTTATCAAGTTTCGCACTGTAATTTTTTTTACAGTTTTATCTTTTGAAATATTTTGAAAACAATCACGTCTCGTATCTAATTTTTTGGAGGAAAAAATACTTTGAATAGTAGATAAATCTTCGAGGGGATTTCCTTGAGAAAATTATGGCAGCTGTTCCTACGACAGTGCGCATCAATGCTTGAAATAAAAGTTTTTGGAGAGTATCAAAATAATTATATTCTGTTTTTGCCTGAGACTTTAAAAAGATTAGAAAATATTTATTGTTAAATCTCAGGAAAATAATGTTAAAAGAAATTTTCAAGTTAAAAATGCCAAAGGAAAATATTTTCCTAAAACTGACTTTTCAGGAAGATAATTTTAATAAATGAAGATAGTTTTAATTTAATAATAAAGATAAAATTATCTTTTTATTAAACATCTAAATTAAAATTATCATTTTTAATGTCATTAAATATTATATTTTAATATTATTAATTGTTGTATTTTAAAATTATTATACATCATTTTTTTAATATTTATAATGAAGATAATTTTAATTTAATAATAAGGATGAAACTATTCTATTATTGGATTTCTAAATGAAAATTATAATATTTTAATATTATTAATTATTATATATCAATTTTTGATATTTATAAACAAAAATTTCCAATTTGATAATAAAAGATAAAATTACCGTAGGATTTGACATCCAAATTTAAATTATTGTGTTTTAACTATATTAATTAGTATATTTTAAAATTATTAAATATAATTTTTAAATATTTATAATGAAGGTAATGTAATTTAGATTCTCAAGCATTTAAATCCTTGCTTGAAAAATCATATTTGTACAGTTTAATAGTGTAAATGTGTATTGTGCAAAAATGAATATATCAGGAGTTCTCTAAAATATTTTGATTTTTTTTAAATATTTCAGATTTACAGATCTTTTTTTCCAAACTCATTAAATTTATATCTGTTTAGGTAATAGGCAGGCATGACTGAATAATTTAATTAATTTATCAATACCGACCATTTTTGTTTAGTTTTGTAGTATGGAAAAAAGAATTCAATATGCATTTTCGAAGTTCTCCGCCTCATCGACTGGGTGAAAAATTTGGCTGAGATCTATTGTTTGTAAAAAGATAAGCTACCAAATTTCATTTATCTTAATTGTTGCATTTTTAACTTACAATTTTCCACATACAATGGATAAAAATAGATGGATTAGGTTGAAAATTAGACATAAATCTACAATCTTTAGTAAAGAATTTATACTTAAATTCACCCATGTAGCTTATTGCATTTGAAGTGTCTTATTCGCACCTGCACAAATAAACATAACGACAACTGACTGACAAAGTTTGTCCAAAATTTGAAGAACAATTCGGATGATAAAACTAAAACTACGATTTCATCTACCTAACATGTTGCGTTTTTGAATTTTCCTTTTCTCTTGGGCACGGATAGATTTCTTCTAAACAGATTAATTGCCTTCAAAATTTTAGGTATTTATGATTTTGGTGTAAAGTTTGTTTTTTAGATTTCATCTGTCTTAGTTGTTATGTGTTTTGAGTTATTGACTTAATAAACAAAATTCCAAAAAAACTTTTTTTTTCGGAGTAGAATAGAACCCAGATAATCGAGGGTCGAATTATCTGACGATTACACTACTTTCTCTACTACTATGTTCCCGAAAAAATAAAAAAACAATGATACGCAATTTAACTGTGCGATTTTCCTGTAAACAAAGGAATTAATCGGTCGCTTATCTAAGATGGTCAAGATAAAACTATTTGTCTGTTCCTTTATCTCATATTAGAACGTGGGAAACGTGTAGTGAAAAATTTATTTCTGAAGTCAATATACGAGAAACAAGAAATAAAGTCACTGTATCAATTCGAAGTCCCATAATTTAAAATTCAAAATTACTTCATATGTTTTATGAATTCTCATACTTCGGATATTTTATAAATTCACATAAAAATAATTCTTCCTTCTCTACTCCCGTCCATATCAGCTCTATGAAATGAAATGTGATTGAATGTACTGTAATGAGTTCTGTATCGTTTATTATTTGTTCATGTAAATAGTTTCCAAAAAATCGTTAATGAAAATACATTACTATGATGCAAAAGGAGTAGAAATTACATTTAAATTTTATCACGGTTAATCTAGAAAGTTTCGATTCAACATGCATAGGAATGGAAAGTGAAGAAAATTGGACTTCTGATTCATATCAAAATACAAGAAAAAAGAGTACTTCTTGTTATTTTCTCTTTTCTTCCATTATTTTTATTACAAAGAAAATGTAATGCAGCCTTCAAAGATGTTGATACCACTATTTGGATTACACCAGAGCGCAAGAAACTCATTTTTGGGGTTATATCCCTATTGGTAATCAGTCTGTGAACTTATAAGGTTTAGTTTTAGTTTAGTTTAGTTATATAATGCGTCCCTTTTTAAAGCAACACTAGGGTTATTTTGGAACGGACCTCGTAATTTTGAACTCTGGTCAAGTGAGGAGGGCGACACCTGAGCTGACACCCCTTCTCCAAATTTTTGCACCACACAATTGTACGTTTGGCCTTAATGGATTTAACGTGCACTAGACCCGCTTACACGACGGATGTTCGGTAGAATTGGATCTCGAACCTGATATCTTACCAGCAGACACTCTGAACATAAATGAAAAGGAAGAAATTAGATAACTGAAATTTTGGTTTGCGGTCTTTTCACCATAATTACAAATCTATTTCTAATTTTGGAACCAACGGCCAACGAGCACTCCAAAGTGCACCTGATTTTTCTCAGCTTACGACGAACCTAAACACAAAAAGAACCACCAGATAGTTACGGAGAAAACATTAGTGCAAGTGTTAACATGTGAGAAAGCGTACTGTGCTCTAAAGAATATGAGCTAAATAATACTGACTATGAACAAATATTCTTTGTATGTGACTTGATTATAATTTAAACATGCAATTAATTCTAATCGAATTTATAAATGGAAAAGAATTAGCAATTTTGCTTTAGCAAATCCCTAAATTTAAAACACTGGATTTTTTTAATTGTAAGTTACATTTTTATTCAAGAAGTTAAGGAAGAAGGAGTTACCAATGAAAAAATTAAATCGATTTAATGATCGACACTATATGACATAGATGTAATTAAATGCGCAACCCATTTTAATATAAATAAATGTCATCCTGCCTATGTACGCATGCGTGCTCCACATCTCCCCCGAAACAATTGTGAAACTGAATTAAAGTTTGCACACTTATTATTTAATGCAGAAAATAATGCTGTCAACGTTTCGAAATGCAGAACTTAATTAAATATTCAATTAATTAATAATTAACTGAAATCTTGCCGTTTTCCGTCAATAATTTCGGAACAATTTATTCCACAAGGAATATTTTTATGCCATTTTAAAATTAAAATATTTTTTTACAATAATACATATATTATTTTCAATTTTCTCTTCAATTTGATAATTTTTTTAAAATTTAATAAATAATTGAGCACACGATTTTGAATTTTATAGATATTCCGTTGCTAGGCAACAGTGAAACCTTGATATAGCCTACTTATATTTTCTTATATTCTTGTTTAATTTAAAAAAATGCATCTTTTTTTATTGATTTTAAAAGAATTCAAAAGCCTATTTAATTATATAACAAATAATAATAACTTATAGAGAAAATTAGCTATGAACATGCTATACAGAAGGAAACAAGTAGTGAAACTTTCGGATCAATACCTACATTATTTTTGGAAATTCATATTTATTCGAGTATTCAAAAAATATCTATACGTACTTTTCTATTAGTCAGAATATTTTAAAAGTGTGATTCTACGACTTCTAATGATATGGTAATGGTCGATTTTTTAGAAAAGTGGTGAAAATTAAATTTGATCGCAACTCTTAAGCCTGAATTCACTTTGAATGACCGTTATACTTGCCAAAACATTTTTTAATGTTTTTTGAAAATTAATTGCCAAAAAGGAATTATTATTATTATTATTTTCTTTTTCAAATTAGATTTTCATTCTTTTTTGAAAATTGATTATTATCATACTGTATGAAATCATAAATCAAAAATTTTAGGGATTTTTTTTTTGCTCGCAAATTTTAAGTAATAGATAAGTACTTATAAGCATTTTTTTAAGAATCTGGCGTGTAAGCATTTTTTTAACACAGGCGGATATTTTTAAAAATGATGCAGATACTTACCTTAAAATTTCACCCTGGTATATCATACGTACAAAGTACAATTCCAGAATTTTCACTCAAATTTTAAAAAAAATGAAAATATATTTTCAAATTTGCACTTTTTAAAATATTATTGCCAATCTAATCATTACTTTCTATAACTCATTTCATAGGTCTTTTTAATATCTACAGTCTTTTTAATTTAAACGTTTCCTCTTAAATTAATGACTTTTTTATTTAACCTCGAAAAACTGAGTAAAACTTCCAGATTCATCACTCTATCCTTTAACATATCCCGGTGCAAACTTAGAGGTTTGTTTTTGATAGCCAACTCAACAATTTAAACCAATAAAAGTGCTGTTATGTATTTTTTTTTTTCCACATTTTGATAGTTCTCCAGACTATTGTCTCATGATTTGCGCAAACTCTTTTTTTTTACAAAGCCTCTACACCGTGTCAAACCTAAGGCGCTGCTTTGACAAATTCCTTTCTAAAACTACATAAAAAATTACTTTCACAGCTGTCTTTTTCCTTTCTTTCTGTTTAGCTCTTCGTATTTGCGTCATCCACTGATCATGTTAAAATTATTTTTCATATTATTCAAATTCATTTTTTTTAACTCTTTTTAATGGAAAATGAGCTAAAATTGCTTTTCCTTTTAAAATCAAATCACTTTTTCGTTTAAAATCAATACACGATTCAGGAAAAGAAATTTTAAGAAATCTGTTTTTTGGAGATTTAAGAACAAGTAATGATAAGGGTTGAAAAGTCACGAGATTTTACAAAGAATGATGAGCATTAAATTGACAACATTTAGAGGAAAATAAAATTTATCATATCTAATGGCGCCGATTATCCTATGACATGCATCCTAATGCGGAATGTGCTTTTTGCATATTCTCTGACAGGAAAATGTGGAGAAAAATTAAAATAAGAAAAAAGAAATTATTAATTTATATAATTGATCCGTCGCCGAAAATATTTATGCAAATGAAATAATACTAACTGTTTTCAGATATAATTTTCAGATTGCAATAAGAAGACCTTTTCGCAGATTTAAAAGATGATAAATCGACTTATTCGTCTACGCTGTTTTCAGTAGATCGTCTACGTAATTCGTCTACGCTGTTTTCAGTAGATCGTCTACGTAATTCGCCTACGCTGTTTTTAGTAGATCCACATTTAACATAGACATAAACATATAAATAAGATACAGGCAACCACAGTCTATTTAAAACCGATACTTATTGTCTAAAGAGACAGTTATTAACGGTTGAATGGTAATAAAATAACTCATTTGTTTTCTGCGAATATATTGCAATGATTTGTTCTGAGACAGTTGGATTGTATCAATGCATTGTTTAATAGAACGAAATGTAAACAAGTTTTCGTTAGTATTCTTCCATGAAATTCGGACAATAAAATTTTTGCAATCCAGAATTTCTTTATCCATTGAAGAATTTCATCAATTTTATTTTAAGATATCAGACAAAAAGGAATGAATTGTCCATAATTTGTTTTCTCATGGAAGGAAAATTACTAAATTTATTTTTCTCTCAGATCTGTAATGGGATAAATTTAATGAGGAAAAATCTACAAGAGTACTACAGAAACATCTGAATTTAAACAAAGGACTTAAGTTTTAGAGAAAATATATAGTTAATTTACAAGCTTAAAATTTTTATTTAGAACACCAAATGACCCAATTAAAATGGTTTGATAATAAATAGTATTCAAGGATTACATATTTTCAAAATTTTGGAAGTAGAAATGTCGAAACTGCTGATTCGTGCAAACATACGAGTAAAAGTATCCAATCAGCCCATTGGTGAGCTCTTAGAATTGTATGGGATCATCGATTTTAGAAAATTGATAATTTTCGACTAAAGTCATTGAATTGCTCTATTTTAAAGAGTTAAAAATAAAATGGGATGCAAAAATAGAAGATGCTTAACGGAAAAAATATGATTAGTTATATTATGCACTAGTTGAGTTTGTCACCTTTTATTGAAAGAAAATGCATCTTATTTCAAATAAAATAATTTATTTGAAAACTGTCATGCTCCCAAAGTATAGATAGGTCTTGCTGATGACTTGCGTGCAAAAGTTTTCACTTTGTTTTTAGAGCAGAACGGCAAATAAATCTTGAATTTTCATTCGAACCACAAGTCATAAATCAATGTCTGATTTCTCCGAGAGCAGATTCTTTAATGCACTTAACAGAAATAGCATTTTTAGTGTAAAAAAAATTTATTAAAACAATATATCATTTAAACAGTTTCAAAAATAGTAACAATAAAGATGAAAAGATAGTAAGGAGTTTTGTCGTACTTATTATCGTCTTGGTGCTTTCTCACATTCAGTAAAGTATGATATTACTCAGCAGATAAAAATTTTAATGCAAAAACCTTTGAGATAAAGCCTATTAAAATAAGATATTTCTTTTCCCTGAAACCATGAGTTTATTTATTACTCTTCTGAACTTAAATTATCTAAATCTTCTGAGATAAATTATTTTGTGTTAAAATTATTAAAAATCTTATTTTCAAAATCCCAAATCTTCATCTCCTATTTATAAATTCAAGGTTAATAAAGTGATATGTTATCCTTAATGTTAATATTTATAGATTGAAAGACTATTTATAAGCTGCAATATGTGTGATGAAATGATAATCACAACGAAAAAAACTGATTTATACTCTCTGTAGCGCAGAATATTGTACCTAAAACTACCAAATGCGACATGTAGCTACTTCATGGATAGTACATGCTTACAACGGAAGAATTATTTTAAAAAAAAACATTTTATTTAACTTCTCGCTAAAAATTAATCAATATTTTAATGTTTTTCGTAATATCTTCCAAGCATGTAACTGAATAAAACCCTTTTTCACAACTAAAATAATAATAATAACAACAACAATAATAATATACTTTTTTGTAGCGCCAGTTTTATTCCTGTGCAATGTTTTTCTGTAATTTAGACAAATTTTTCAGAACATTTTTAAGTTTCACAATGATACTCTTCATTATTTTTAGTTACTGTATTGGTATACACACACGTCGCCAAGGTATTACACATATTTTTAGTGCGCACGATATTATTGTCATATAATCAAAAGCAAATTTTAAAATAAAATAAAGCCAGGCGAATGAAGCCTTAAACAATTAATAAGTCACGGTATTTCGGACTAAAGATCGAACAAACCTCCTTCAATTTAATATTTTTTCTATTTTTGAATTTTTCATAAAATTTAACATAAACGGTAATCAATCTTAATAAATGTATTAAAAATAACAAAAATTTGGTAGCTTTAAAAATAATAATTTCAAAATATGAATGCGTAATTTTAGTAGACGAATAATTTAAATACGTATATGTAAAATAATACAATGAAATAAATATAAGCATAAATGTAAATTGATTTTTTTTCCGGAAAATTTTTTCTGTGACTTCTCAGAAATCTGGAGGTATTTTTTCTTTATTATGAAAATCAAGAAATGTGAAAATGAAAATAATAAATGTGGAAATCTAAAAAGAAACATTCGCGAGCAAAGGATCAAAATATTGTCCGTAACTCCAATACATTGTGATTAAGATAAAATAAAATATTATGAAAAATTTATTATTTTCTGAATTGTTTTCGTTTCTTAAAATCCATCCGTGCTCTATGTGTTTTAAGGCTTTCAATACATTCGTTAATTTTATAGCTGCAAAAAACATTTAATGAAAAATCTAACTTAAAAAGTTTAAAGCATTATACGCGATTTATATTTGTTTATTTCATAGTTGTATAGTATAATTGGATGAAATCATTTTAGGTACTCGATACTATTTGTCTATCAAAGTTACACATTTTTTTGTAATAATTATAATTTTTAAAGTCATCAATTTTTTATTACTTTAATAATTAAAATTACTTTATGTTTATTTTTAATTAAGCATGATTTATATCAAATTTTAAATCACAACGAATAAAAAAGTTAAAGAGAAATTGAATCTGAATTCCGAAAAACAACAGCATAATGTTTTAGATATGATTTGGTTATATTCATTTTAATTTTTTAAAATTTGCTTTTAATTAAAATCATACAAACATACAAACTTCTAATATCGTCGCAAAGCGCACGAGTTTAAATCCATTAAATGTAATAAAGTACACTCAAAAATTAAAAAAAACACACCTTAAAATTAAAAAAAATATCATACAGAAAGAAAACTGTTATTACTAAAAAGCCTTTTTTTAAATTTTAAAGTGAGGTAAAATTGATTTCAGTGTAATAATATACTCTGAATCTATTGAGAGAAAACTTTAAAATATTAGTTTTTAATTTGAAATTCTGAAAAATCTTTTTAAGTGAGTACTTACTAATAAGTAACTATGGACCAAATTTGGTAAATATAGGTCCAATTATCTGTCCTATAAAGTGTTTTAAACGATTTTTTTGAAATCATGCGCGTACCATTTCATAGATATTATGTCAACCTACAAACATTATTATGTTAAAATGAAACATATCTCTCACTTTTAGTTTAAAAACAACAAGCCAACATATTTTCAGTACCTGTATAGAAATGTCTTTCATACATCTTGTAAATCAAGGAATAAAGAAATATTTGGAGATAAAATAAAATTATTATTTTTGTACCGTAAAATAAATATACGGTGAAGGAAATCACAAATGATTTATGCAGGTATTATTTATACGTACAAACATTAATATTTTCAAGAAGAAAGTGAAAAAAAATGAAGATTTTATGTGTTTAAAAGCAATTTGAAACATTTATCAAACATCGTTGTCACTCGTCTCTTAGTATATATAATCACATTAAATCGATCGAGTATATTTTTAAAAAATTAACTAGTAAAAGCTGTAAAAATCAATAATCTTACTTGAAATACAAAAATCAGTAGCTCAAACTAGAAACTCAAAAAATTAGTAGCAGAGTAGACAATCTAATAAAGATTGCGGGTCTTCAGACAAGCTGGAATATATATTCCTGGCTCCAATTCCTGCGGTAGAATAATCTACGCGAAAATTATTCAAATAGGGAAAAGGAATAACCGTGTCTGAGTAAAAAAGAATATCTTATAAAATAGAGGATTATAAAATTAAACTTGTAAAGAAGGAAAGTAATGAATTCCTGATGTGCGTCAGAAAAAATCTTAAATTTACAGTCGTTGAGAATGATTTGTTTGACGTATTATAAAAGTAATTATTAATTTTAGCCTTCATGATTTTGAAAAATTTTCCTACCATTCTTATCATCTTTGTTCATCTTAGTTTCGTATTGTTTCATTATTTAATGTCGTCGAAAAAGTAACAAATTGTCTTAAGTTTGAAATGAATTTCTTGAAAGAAATTATTATGAAGAAATTATCATAATTCAGAATTACATGAATACAAATTTTATTGTAATCGATAATTGAATTATTGTTTTCAAACCTTTGTTCGAAATAAATAAAACATATATTGAATCCCCCCCCCAAAAAAAAACTATTATATAAAAATCTATTTTTATGCATAGGATAGGGATTACATGAAAAAAAAATTCGTAAAATAATATTCTAAAGCTTCATACATCGCTACAAAATATATTATTTCCGATGCATCAAAAAATGCGTGCTGTAAATAGGACAGCATAAAAAAATTCCTGAATAGAAAATAACTCAGAAACTCTCAATGAGACTAGAAACTGGTTTTCTAAACAAAACAAAAAAAATAATATACACAGAAACATTTTTAATTGTTTTATTTGCTAATACATTAAATATTACATATATGATAATTCTAAAATGTACATATAAAAAAATTGCTAATGCAACATGAATAGAATCTTTCATCTGGTGGGCCACTGTTACTTTCTTTTTAAATTATAGTTTCTTTATCGCTTTTATTCATATTGTGCGTTTTAATGGATTTTTTTATACGCTTCACTAAAAAAAGCGCACATAAAAAATTCGCACAAAAGATTAAGTCATAAAAACAGTTTTGACTGTTTTGAAAATTTCTCTGTCACTACAGTCAGAATACCGTTAAAAAATTTTGTTGTACTTTGTTTCAAATCAGTCGCATATAAAAATTACTATTTAGTACAAAATCGAAAAAAGTTGTTAAACACCATGATAAGTTTTAATGAGTAGGAGACTTGTACAGAATAGTCTCTTTAACTTATAATCAAAAATTAAATCACTCACATAATGTTATTCTTTGCAAGAATTGTGAAATCCATACATATATAATGAGCTATTTTTAACCTTTTAGCTATTAAATAACATATCCAAATTAATGAGTGAATTTCACTTCGTTAGCACAATATATTGTAAGAAATCTCCACGATGTTACTCAATACTTTGAAAATTGTACAATATCGTGAAAACATTATAACAATATTTTTGGATACTTTGTGCTAATACGGCGTCATTTAAGACGCAAAATCATAATCTGCTTATACTAATAATTGTAGACAACACATTTGTGAAGAAATTTGGTACTTTTAGAGATAAAAATTAATTTATCTAGAGTCTAGATGTAAAATATATTCAAAAATGGTTCGGGCACGTTTAGCAAATAGTTGAACAAAGTTAGAACAAAAGGTACCAGATAATAAGAACTGTTCAAATCAGAATAAAAAGAAGGGAGGTTTATATTAATACATCGAGTTACACAGAAAATAATTTCAGTGCAGAAATTAAAAGCATAACACATTAAAACTTTACAAAATATTGTTTCTTCATTTTTAAATATTTGATTATAAAATCTTAACTGCAATTAACACAAAGTAAAAGCGACATAGAATGCTATATTAATATGATTCAAATTCCGAAGAATTAAGAAATTAATTTAATAAAATATTTTTCCTTGTTTGCCCAAATCTATAGCTTGCTGAAATTGAATAATTTCTCTTCAAAGTTAAACAAATATGCAACGACCTTCAAACCAATATAAGAGGAAAAAACACCCGTAACCCGAAATAAATAAATAAAAACAAAAAATAAACATCTCATAATTGCACATTAGTGTCCAGTTTGTAGCTGCAGTACTACCATCTTTCAGAAAAACGATAGCACACGCACTCACATTTCCCATAGTTATAAATTTAAATGTACAAGAAAATGAGGTGCCTGGTTTTGAAATTATTTATTAACACATTACTAGCTAATTAGAAATTGGATGCCAGCTAAAAAAAGCAATACTTAGATATTTGTCTTTAACGCAAGAGTTTAAAAAACGAAACATTACGATTGTTCACGAGTTTACTTGTATTGCCCATCCTTTATATTTGGATAAGAACTGAAACGAATCCGTGATTATTTAAGACTTGGGATTGACATTAGTAATCTTTTTATACGAAATAAATTTTCTTTTATTTGTATATATTTCCAATTTACATTTGTAAACATGTGCTTCGTCTGTAAAGTGCTGATAGTTAGTGATCTTTTTATACGAAATAAATCTTCTTTTATTTGTATATATTTCCAATTTACATTTGTAAACATGTGCTTCGTCCGTAAAGTGCTGATAGTTTCTTAATGTCAATGAAAAGTCTCTGAAATACTGCCAAACAGATTCTAAGAATTCTGCATTTGCAACCCAAAAAATTATTTTATTTAAATGCATTTAATGCTGAAAATTATTAACATAAAAAAACTGTCTCAATAGAACTGCTGCATGGAATTGTAAATATTTGCCGAGTAATCTTAATCCGTTTCCGTTTTAATCTTTAAGATTCAGAGATGTATTTACTCAGCGACTCATTAAAATATTTAAGCAACACGACTACTTTCATCTCCCATGGCAAGATATTCATTGAATGAAATTAATCAGTTGAGTGGAAAGTATTGAAAAAAAAAATTCTTAACTTATTTCAAAGTATTCAAAATACTCAAAATTCCTTTTACTGAGGTTTAATTTCTTCTATTTAATTATTATTATTATTATTATTGCAAATTCATTAAGTTCCAAGGCCCTCTTAAATGATTTTCAATCCAATACTAAGCCCATTAAGGGATGGTTCCAAGTTCGAAAACCGATTCCACTGAAGAAACGTTGTGTAAGTAAGTCTAGCGCATTAAATCCGTCAAGCCAAAGGTTCTCCCTTTGCCGTGGAAAAGAAATTTGGGAAGAGTGTGCCGGTTCAGCCGTCATCCTCATCATCTGACTACGGGTTAAAATTACAAGATCCTTTCCAAAGCAACTCTTGAAACAACTTAATACAAAACTATTGAGGGATGTTATATTTTCTTTTAAATCGAAATAGACTTTTGTGTGGCATTTAAATTCGACTAAAATAATTTATCCACAATCAGACGAAAGAAAAAAGATTCTTTTATTTAAATGCGCATTCACATAATTGCTTTTTTCTTTCCCAAGCAATTTAGAAACCAATTTTCATATTAATGGATATTTTCTATATTTTATAAAACATGTTATATTTGGAATCTACCCCCCCCCCCCTCTCTTATCAGGTTAAATTGCAGGCAATGAATCTTTGGTACGATGTATCATAATATAAATCATAATTATTATATTGTGCTTTACTGAATGGCGTAATTCATGCATTGTGATTTAATACTGCGATTTAGACACATTTTTAATATGTGGCCAGATGCTAAGTGACAACATAATTAATGATATTTTATTGAAGCAAAGTTGGTTCATGTAAGGAAGTGATATAGCAAAGAAATGAAGCAAAGTGTGAACAAATTATATGATAACTTTCAGCCTGAAGCTTCATAATGTAAACCATACGTTTATAACATTTCTCTGTAATTATAATATTCTGTGTATCAGTTTTCCTCCATTCAAAGCACATTAAACAAAATTAAATGCGCAATCAAAATCAACGAAAAAATTTAACCAAATTTGATTAGCATAATAATAAAGCGATAAAAAAAAACAACACATGGACTCGATAGAGATAATGAATTCTGACCCTAAGCCAGTTTCAGCATTTATGAGATCGATTCATAATAGTTTCTATTGTAGAAAATAATTCCTTATATTCACTAAGCCTCTTTTGAATTAAAAAAAAATCAAAATTGGTTTTCTGTTTACAATAATCGCAATCACTGTACAATTTAGGAAAAACTAATGATAGTAACTTTAATCTGTTCTACATAAAATTAGCAAATATTTAGTTATAAAACAAAAAAGAATGGAAACAAATCAGAGATTTCATGAAATACTTATTTTCATATCCGATGACAGATTGCCCCATAATATATGTAGAGTATAAGAATTTTTTTATATTTGATATGAATCTGGATGGGAATTATGGATCATTCGCCTTAACTTTATCAGAAATATAGAAATTTTAAAAGAAAAAAAAAACATCGCTAGTGTGAAAAATAATCTATTCATAATATAAGATAGTTACTTCCATGCCAATAACGAAATAATTTCTTATCGAAGCAATTTTGTCCAATTTTTAGGGATCTTTATTCAACTTTTTTACTTTTGATATAAATTTATTGCAAATTTCAATTATCTAATCTCTGCTTTTAATAAGAAATATCTGCTCAGATAAAACAATAACGTATGCATCGATTAATGCTTTAAGAGTCAAGCTTGTTCCCGGAGCTACGCTTGGTTTTCTCTTTAGGCCACTGTACCTTAAGTGTTTAAGCGGAACATGTTAACAGAGGGGAAAATAAGATTTTATTTTTTCTGCATCAGTTATTTTCGTTTTCTTTCATTGAGATAGAGACTTTTTAAGTGCCTTAAAATACTTGCCATATATTCGAATGATATATATTCGACATTTTTTTTTATTTCAAAAAAATTATACAAAATTATTTCGGAATGAAAACACACTGCAAAAATAATTTTTCTTAAATCAATAATTAGAGTAAATTCTATATTTTTTTCTGTGTGTTCTATTTTAATGCTTAAGAAAGATAATATTTAATGAAATAATGCAGAATCTGAAAGTGCCGATCTGGACTGTAGTCGCTGTAAGCATATTAATATATTTTAGAAACAAGCCTGTTCGTTCGAAATGCAAAATATTAGGCTGATACAAATAATTTTTCACTATGCTATTTCTTCAAAAATAATAGAAGAGTTTAATTAGGGGTTATATCCAACAGACTGTGGAAAGTCTCTGAATATTAAATATCAATAACCGATGAAATTTAGTTTGATCAAATTTAAAATTACATATTTTGTATAATACATTTAATTAACAAATATGATTGTACAAAGAACCTATTTTGAATAATAGGTATTATGATTTGACTATTACTTTTTAATAAAAATGAAGTTTATTTGTTCAGTAATTTCCTTTTAATACATATTTTATTAAATGATACCATCAATAAATGTAAAATAACATTAATAGTTACAGCAGAAGCGTAAATATGTTTGAAATGCAATTTCACTAACCCATCTATCTAATGATCTGTCTATGTCTTGATAATTATTTTCATATATTCCTTTAAATATGGACATTTAATACGTTATCCCAAACCCTTTTTGTTTTCGAAAGCAAAATAAACCTGTATTGGAAGTATAAAGAACGTCTATAGCAGTCTTTTGCCTACAAATAGTTGAATCGCCATAGTCGTTGTGTGTGGCAACATATTAAATGAATTTCAGATATGGGTTCATTATATATATATACTTACACAGTGATTTTTCTTTTCATTCAAAATGTTCAGATAATCGTCTTTCATACATAATATGTTTGTAACAAAAATAAGAATAAATAACCTTTGGAAAAGAAACTTCTTACCAGTTTCATAACGGACACAGAAAATTTGTCTATTCTGAAAGCGAAATAATTGGCTTTGAAAGCACAAAGGACGTCTATAACAGTCATTTGCCGATAAATATGTTATTCGTCATATATGTCGTGTGTGGCAACGTATTAAATGAATTTCAGATTCGGATATTCATTTAATCTATTTTGAAACTTTACAAATATTCTTAACTATATAGAATTCAATTCTGTCTAAATCTTTATATATATATATATATACTTACACGTTGATTTTTCTTTTCAAGATATTCAAACAATCATCTTTCCGTACACAATACGCTTATGTCAGAAATAAGAATAAATAAGCTTTGAAAGAGAAACTTCTTACCAGTTTCAAAATCGACGCAGAAAATTTATCTATGCTGAAAGCGGAATAATTTATTTTGAAAGCACAAAGGAAATTTATAACAGGCATTTGCAAACAAATTATCGGATTGTTATAGCCGTTGCGTGTGGCAACGTATAAAACGAATTTCAGAAATAGGCTCAATTAGTTCTATTTGACATTTTTTAGAAATATTACCAACTATATATATTTACAATTGCCATATGTTTTACAACTATTCTTAATTATATATATATGTATATATTCTACGACATTCTATCTAAATCAGTATGCATACCTTTATAGTACGGTTCAGCCTTCAAAGTTCAGATATGAACCGAACGCATTGGGATAGAAACTTCATACCACTTTCAAAATCAACTCAAAGTATCTATTTATTTGACATTTCGGTGCCGAGTATATTAAAAATTCTACAGCATATTCAACAAAAATTTAGTGTCATTACGTTTAATTTGTTTTGGCATACCACGATTTTTTTATTGCTTTTGAAATCATGACTTGACATTATTTTGAGCTGCACAACAAATATATATATTTGTTTGTTATTCTATTAAATGATACTGCTGAAATTCGATGGTATACAGATCGGAAGATATTTTTTATGAAACTCTAATTATTTTAGTTATGAAAATTGAAAAAAAATCTGTATTTTAAGCTAAAAGAATTTGTCATGATGATATAGGAGAATAAATCGGAGATAAATATCTTTCTAATTTACCTTTTTAAATTTATGTCGACAAGAGATTTCTTTTCCTTTAATATACTCAGAAAACTGAATATTGCATAAATAATAATTAACAAATGGTTCTAAAACACGGTAAAATTATTTCATTTAACTTTAACACGTTTTTAAAAATATTTCATCGAACATTATTTTTTATTGGAAGCAGAATCATGAAGTAATATTCTTTTAAGAAAATGTTACAAAATAATGTAAATTAAATTGAGCTGCAATTGGCTAACTTTCAAACTTTTTAATTTTTACTATTATTTTTATGTACAGATCACCTAGCAAGTATAAAAAATAAACCTGTTTTATCGAAATAAAATTCAAATTGACTGCTGTTAAATTACGTTGCTCCTGTAAAAATCAAAAATTATTCTTGTTTCCTTATATTTATACGAATCTGAAAAAAATTCTTCTCGTACTTAGAAAACAAATATAACTGACAAAATAATTTCCTCAAAAATATATGCTACAAAACAATTTTCGAACAAAAATATAAAGAATTCTAAGTCATTTTATGAATCTTTAAATTAAATATCTTTAAATGCATATAAAGCATTTTAAGCAAAAATCAAAGCATTTTAATAGCTTAGAAACATCTTTTGAATGTTATTTTCTTTTAATATCTAATTATTTGAGGCTCTTGAGTAAATGCTTTACTAAAAGAAATTTCCAGAAATTATTATTGATTATTAACAGCAAATGGAGCCGAACTTTTTCAGAAGAAAGTCGAGGTAAAGTTGTACAAGCAAAACTATAGTTTAGCTAAAACGTAATTAGAGAAAGGAAATATTAGAAACGAAATTAAAAAAAAAAAAAAAAAAAAAAAAAAACGGCTTTCTAATACTATAAAGTTTTGGTAAACCTTTCTATAACATATTTTAATAGCCATTTATTATTTTCCTGTGAATGATTTAACCATTCACTGAACACAGGAATACGATCAGTGAAAACATTCATAAAAGGGTGATACTTTTTTTTATTGATTTTTGCTGCTAATAACGCAATTTTTTTTAATTCTTTTAAAATTTAATACCGATTATTTTGGAAATACATTGACTTTGATCTCTTCTATCAATATTTTTTAAAATTTTGATTAAAAATATTTTGGATTTTTTTTGCTGGTTTAAAGTAATTATTTAACATTTCCTAAGAGAATTGAAAGCAAGATATGATATTTCCTTCATTTTCAGGCAAGTACAAGTGATCAATCCCAAGGGCAGTCAGTCAGTCGTTATGGTATGCCAGAAAGGATTACGAGTTTTCTAATAATAATTATAAAATTATTTTTTATTAAAAATATTGTTTTATTAAAATTATTCAATAATTACTTGTTACCTTCTTTCATAACATATTTTATTTGTTAATTTTGAATTTTTTTCTCCAATTCTCCCAATTGACATTCCGGATCGAATCTCAGAAATTCTTATCAATTTAGTAAAGGTAGTTTTCAGTTCAAAAAATTTGAATAACTGAAGGAAAGATTGCTCAGATTTTATCATCTTAGTATAACATTCCATGAGGTTCTGGAAACAGAGAGTTAGGAAAATTTATCGATAACTTATAATGCAAAGTTTCTTCTGTTATGAGTATCGAATCCAGGTGTCAGCCCTAAAGAGATTTAAAAAAAAAAAATCTAAAACGAAATTTCTTCTTCGATAATTGAGTTTCAGAATTTCTAGAAAGACTTTCATCTACAGTCTTTTGATCCAAACGTAATGATTACAGAGGAAAGTATATTTATCGGATGATATGAAAAACGAGGATTCAAATTTTACTTATTACTCCATCGAAAACAGTCCTGTCCCGTGTGTTGCTGACATCAGGACTAATTCACTTAAATATAGATAGTATCAAAGAGGAGATTTATTTAAAATATGACTAATTCATTTAAATATGGATAGTATCAAAGAGGAGATTTATTTAAAATATATGCTCTCAGTCGATCATTAAATCAAGATTTTTATGCATTTCTAGAAATAAAATCTATATTTGCATTCCATACAGAACAGGCCTTGAATACCTCGAACATTTAATAAAATAATATTATCTTAATACGTATATGATAAATCTTTCTTCTTAGAAAAAATTACACGTTTTAATTTTTTTTTTTTTTTTTTTTTTTTTTTTTTTTTTTTTTACAATGCTGTGACTAGGAGCACTCTACTGGGTCGGACTTAGCTGCAAATTTCACTTAAAAATTTAAATTATTAGGTGCTTGCATGTATTTTACTCATTTTTTCACATTAAAAAGGCATTTATTGAGAAAAATTGATACAATATATATCAATCAAAATATTTTCGTCATTTTCTACAATTTTTTCCCATTTTCTTCCAAAAAGTCTTGCAACTGATTATCTTCGAATTGTTTTGGTCCTCTAGGCCGTTCTTTGTCATTGAAATCAAACCAAAACCGACAATTGGAATATGACGGAGCAGCATCACCATAAGTTTCTAAAAGTGTCTGATGGGCTCCGGCAGCAGCTTTCATCATATCAAAGCAATGAATGTCGAAAATGCAATTTGGAGCGTTCCATGATTGGGGCTTTATACACTGAATAACCAATAATACTAAATGGAAAACTTTCAAAATGATAACAATAAATTAATAGTAAATTGGTAAAACCCAAAACCCTTGTCTTTATATAGATACTTCTCATGTTTGCTAATAGATGTCGCTGATTAAAATACTTGCAAGCACCTAATAATAAACTGTGTTACAGTTTGGGAATTTTTGTTTTCGTTTTATGCGTATTTGCTTTGAACACATTTCTGACATTTTAGACTTTTATCTCTGTCGAGGAAGGAACTTGAATTGAATTGCTGCTTTGTAAAATAGTTCATTTTCACGATGGTACTTTTCAAGATTTGTAGCATATTATATCACATGTCTATAATTCAAAATAAGACTTAAACAAATTTAGTATAAGTTAGTAGCTTAATAATACAGTATCCCATAAATCAAATTTAACACTTTCGGCACGACTTTTGCATGATTAAAATGTTAAATACCATATAAAAATTGTTCAACCTATTTTAAAGCAAGATTTATTTACCGAACAGGAAATGTTGTCTGATCTCCGAGACGTACATCAATCGATCATCAAATTAAAATTTTTATGCCCTTGTAGAAATTTCCATTTTTATGCCTATTAAGGCCGAAAGGGTTAAACGCTTTCGACATGTGCTAATCATTCAAGACGTATGGAAACCATACCACATAAATTGAAATTATTAAGTTTTAATTATTGAAACAAGGACTTGGCGAATAGTGTTACAGAATCTAACATTTTTTAATTAGCCGTACACAGGGAAGATAGCGTTAGAATAAAGAAAACATCCGCTTTCTGAACAAAAATCTCTTAAATGATGGGTTGTAATCAGAAAGGAGGTCACACAGTGCAATCCCGAGGTCACTGAAAATACCGAAACTATTCATCTGTTAGATTCTGTAATGATACAAAGCAAACAAAAAAAATGTATTTTAAGAATTTCGTTAAAATAGGGATCTTGCGTAATTTTCGTACACACATTTTGTTGCATTAATTTAATATGTCAAATCCTCTAGAGTGATTTCCGAGTCTTATTATTAGTCGATACTAGATGAAGTCATAGATATCTCACAATAAACATTTAGATGATTCCTTATTACTGAAAAATAATTAATAACATGACTTTTTTTTACTTGAAAAATGCCAAAGTAAAATGTTATAATAAGTTTAACGAATAAAACTGTTCCACAATTCATCTTTTTTGAAATGTTGCTTAATATAAATGTCTTCCAGTACACATATTTTATAGTGAAATTATAAAAACTCTTTTTAAACAAAACTCTATGCTTATATTCCACCTCTAAATGTATTCAAACCAGGAAAAAAATTGTCACTGAAAATGGAATCACAACCAAACAAAGTTTGAAAATACTCTTGACAAGTTTCAAGTTGTTTGACTTGTCTGGCGTGTTTAAGTTATTTCCTAAGTATTGTTTCTACATAGGAAAAACTATATCCTTCGAAGTGCGCTGAAAGTTTCAAACATGACACATTTCAATAAAATTTGTAAGTGTTTTTTATTAATTTTTTTAAAAAATTAAATTAAAAAAATTATAAAGTTTTTTATTTATTTGTATTAATTGCTTTAAATATATGTAATATGACCTTTAACTTAGAATATTTTATGTGAACAAATTCAGAAAATATAGTTAAGTATGTATTTAAACACTCATTATATACTTAAAATGAAATACCATTCCATCTTAATAGTATTTAATCCATGTTTATTTCTTTGTTAAAAGTTTCTCTAATTTTGTGATATTTTGCTCTTACATCAGACAAAATTTGTATTTCAATAAATATTTTATAAAGCCCTTTTTTTCTTATTTTTTCTTGCTTTATTGATTATTTTTATGTATTTCATTTGTTTATTTAATTCTATTTTTCAATATTGTTTTCAAAAGAAAAGAAAAATAGAAAAAAAAATGTTTCGTATACCGAATAAATTGTCTTTTATATTTATTTCTTTTACCCTCGTATTCGTTTTGTTCTACATTAGTGATTCAAGGTTATAGTTCAAGATCTAAGATAAATTTCTTTTAACTAAATATAATAAATAAATGTGATCTAATTTTAAAAATTAAAAATATAAGTTTAGAAATAAGGTTAATTTTGGTTTATAGAAACTTTGATTTAATAGCTAATTAAATTAGGCTCGTATTTTGACATATAGTATTTACGCAAACAATATGAAAAAGAAGTTGGTCCCCTCCTACTCTTGTCTCAGATATATTTATAATTCAATTCTCATGTTACATGTTAATAAACTACTTTAACACAATCTTTCCAAATTTAATGAAAACTATTCTTTGCTAAGGGTTTGAATATTTTCGAAAATTTTGGGAATTAATTTTCAAATTAAAAGCATAATAATTCTATGAACAAAAAGTATTTTAAGAAAGCAAAATACAAAAAAAAAAATGCTACCCGATTATTACTAAGTTTATTATTTTTTTGAAGCACGCACTAAATTTTCATTGTTTATTTGCAGTTTCCTAATTAATTTACAGCTTAAACTTAAGTCAAAACTAGAAGATCTCAAGTTTAACCCGGAAACGATATGACATATTAAAAAAGATTGATAGTAGTGTAGACGGGAAATGTTTTACATTCAATATAATATATAAACATAACCTACAGAAGAGCATAGACACAGTATTGAAAATTATACGGAGTCCAACTTCTTCGTATCTCCAATATTTTGCAAGTGATTATTTTGATCAAGTTAATTTTTCATTATTAATATGCTCATCAGTAAAAAAAAAAAAAATGATATTCATAATTTTATGAAATGCGAAATGTTTGTATAAGAGTAGACAGTAATGAATGAGCTTTAAAAAGATTGCTTTCACACATTAAACGAATAGCAAAAACAAACTTACCTTCGATGTTTATCTGCTATAAGGTGAGGGTAGCTGTTTCAATTGTGAGAGGTTTTATACTGAAACTAGTTTGATGAGCCGCTCCGAGAAAGAAAAAAAAACATTGCGTCATCAATTATTGGACAAACTGTGTTGCCATCTAGTGGATAAATAAAAAAACAGCAATTTATGTCTTGTTTATTCCATTACTTCCTTTTTTTTTTTTTTTTTTTTTTTTTTTTTTTTTTCCCTCTCTGAAACTTTGTTGAATCAGTTTACATACGTTAAGTATTATAGGACACAATTCTGTAACTGTCTAGTGAAATTAAAATATTATATTATTTACAACTTTGATACTAAAGAAGGTTGTTTGAAAACGATATTTAAAATTTAAATTTCATCTAAAGCAAGTATAAATTTTAGATGTTAGGACCGGTATGCTGGGATTCAGATTCACGTACACCTGTGGATTTAGGTCTTGAACTGGCCATCCTTCAAACTTAAATGCCTTCCATTTGGTACAAGAGACCAGGAATTTATAATGCATTCGTTTCTTATTTGTGCAATATATTGTGAATGAATGTTAAAGGAGGAAACTGAAATTTGAACAGATACATAAGCGGCATTTCCGTTCATACTTAAAATGAAAAATTATCATTTCTAAAAAAAATTTCATCTTATAATAGATAAAGAACTTTGATATTCAAGAGAAAAAAATTGTACCGATTTTTTTATATATGTATATTACGTTAATCAACTTTTTTTTTTCAAAAATTGGGGAAAAGAAGAAAAAGAATAAAATTTAATTAAAGACCTTTGACAGTAATGAATTTTAAACTATATAACAACCAGTATTGTCATTATTTGCTTTTAAATTCACTAGAAAGAAACATATTCGTAGTACTTTTTTTGGCATGTTTCAAATCGAGAAAGTCTTGCGCATATTAACAAGCAGACATTACTTCTTGATTTGTTTCGATGTTGAGGATTATCGATCGGCTTTTAACCCGCAATTCACGGGATTAGGAAATTAACTACCAATTCCGTATCTCCATGGTCTAGTAACTTTTAACTTTTTTTCTTTTACTTCGTTCAATTATATTAAACTGTTACAGTGTTGCTCATTTCTTGATTGTATTGTTTCTGTGGATTGCCGACTAGTTTTGAATGTTTCAACTATTTAACCAGCAGCTCACGCGATCTGGAGTAGATGCTTTTTTTTTTTTCTAACTTATATTTCTATCTTCACATGATAGAGAGTTTTAGCTTTTTCTGTTATTGTGTAGAATTATATTATATTGTTATAGTGTTGCATACCTTATTAGAACAAAACATTGTACGATCTCCACGATGTTGCTCCATTTTTTGAATGCAGGTCAATATCGTAAAAAAAACGTAATTATGTTGTTGGGCGGTTTGTGCTAATAGGGTATATACTTGAACTGCAATTATGCATCGCCAGTCCTCAAACTGTTGTCAGAAGTTTTATCTCTGCCTGTGGGTTGATATAGATGCTATGCCATTAAACTATTAGATATCATTCCATACATGATGCAAATCTGTCCATCTCCGAATCACTCTGAACATAATTTTATTCCTCTATGTTATTTTATCAACTTACGGGTGATGTCTAAATGCGTTGCAAATAAAGGAAAGAGAAATAGATAATCTCAGCACCACTTCATAGATCTTATTTCTCAATACTTTGATGAGGAACATTCCGGTTTCTCTTTCGGATTTTCCTATTAACTCTCAGTTTCACCCAAATATGATTTAAAATTAAGCTTATAAGCATTCACAAAGTGTGCAAGCTAGATGAATCCAACTCCATCTGAAATTTTTCTTAATATATTACTGTTTAAATTGCAAGAATTGTCATAATAGTGTGGAAGCTATGCATATGTCTCGCCTGAAAACGTGCAATTTTTAAAATCTCAACTTTTGCTTGTATGTAATTAAAATTGATTATAGAAACTTCTAAAGCTCTCATTAACATACAAAATTTTTAACACACTAAGATATATTTTTATCATTTTGCAAAAGTTAAAAAAGAATCTAAAATTCGCTGGAGAGTTAGTTAGAGAGAACCCCAGACAAGGACCACTTCGGAATAGACCAGTAATTTTAAACCGTGGACACCTATTGTGGGAAAAACCTGGTTCGATATCTCATTTCTGTACATACCAGGAGGGGAGCTTTTGACTGGATATCACAGGCACCAGGCCTAATAAACAAGGCGGATTATTAACAGAACCGAGTGTTGATCTGACTGTTCTCCAGTGCAGTTTTGTTTTTAGTAAAATTCCAAAACAAAAATAGCAAAAAAGAGGAATTCATTTGAGGTCTTTAGAAAAGTTTGCTATATCATAGTTCGACCATTAAGCAGAAAATGTGCAAAAAAATGACTTAAATCTGTTTTAAATTCTACTAGTATTATCGAATCAAAAATATCCTTAGCAGTTGATTCACTGAAAAAGTTTGGAAATATAAGAAACATTTTTTAAAAACTTATCTTAATTTTTTATTGTGAAGCTATTTTATTCAAAAATAATTTTTGAAAATCAAGTAAAGCAAAGTTTTCGTCTTTAAATATCGAATTCTAATCAAGTAATTTATTCTAAAATTATCACCTAAAATGACATCAAGTTGTTTCATTTACTATTTTCGGTATAATTAAAAAAAAAAATCTCTTTACTGACAGAATTATTCGCTCCCTCCCTTTTTTGGTTAAAATATGTTTTTCTTTTTAAGGAAAAAAACATTATATCCTATATAGAAAGCTCAGACTTTGAAAAGAGAACTGCATACGGCTCAAAAGTATTCTGCTTGGACTAAGTAACCAGTTTGCTGCCACTGAGCTTCACCTTTATTTCTTTAGAACCTTTCTTGCTCTAAACGTTTGCTGAATTAGAAAGGTGTTTTCAGGAAAGACTCGCGAATCTTCTTTGTCGGTCAAGGCTGTTGAAGACCTGGAGTTCACTGCCCGCAGTTCTTTACGGACAACAGGGTTCGCGTGATTGCAGAAACCTCTCAGTATAGAATGGTTGGACTTGCCTGATAAGTGGAGACTTTAACTGGACTTTTCGACTAAGCATGGATATGCAATACAGAACCAACCGATGTTTTTTGGATTCCGAACTCTTTATTGCAAACCGTTCCAAAGCGTATGCCACTTGCTTAGCAGAACCGAATCAATTAAAATCCATTTCAATATTGATAACTTAAAATACAATATTAAATGTTTGAGAAACAATGTTTTTTATTAAAATGTTACGCTGAAACAACTATATATATAAATAAATATTTGGATATGGTCTCCCACAGCATAATATGCTCATTTAATGGAATTAAATAGTAATATCTTTCACTGGAAGCATAACAGAATGGGAGATGAAACAGAATAATGAATTCTGCTTTTCAACAGAAGAATAAGAGGATAGAAGAACTAGAAGGTTCAAATCATGCAAAAAAAAAAAAAAAAAACCCTAAGAGTATCATAATTATCATAATTCCCAAACCCACCAATCTAAATTGCATTTTGATTCTATTACCAAACAACTGAACGGAGCTGAATGATACTTTCTAAAACTCAGATGTTCTATAAACACAATCAGATCGCAATTACAGATCTCTCTCCTGAGAAATTAAATCAAGAGCTTCAGATTGTGAGCAAAGTTTCAGAAAATTTTAATTTTTTAGAACTTTTGGTAAATATTGTACATTATGGTATTTTAAAAATTAACTTAGTTTTAGTTTCATAGCTTCTATAATTTTCAAACTCAATAACTTGAGATGAGGCCTTTGTAGCTTTATTCGAAAAGAAATTTTATCACTTTCATTGGCTTGTAATACATTAAGTTTGCAACGATTCTGACATTGGTGTTATTTGAAAGATGGAGAAGGGTGGAAGTTCAGATAAAGGTCTCATTTTCTAAATAGAGTTCATAATAAAATTTCATATTCGCATTTAATAGTTAATGCTAATTCTAATAGGCATGGTTGAGGAATATATATCCGCAGAAGAAGGTTTGAGATGTATCCTCTGATTGTGCTTTTGTAAAGCCTTATTCAACTTTCAGTAGACTAATGTAAACTTTAGGAACGAATTACTCCGTGATCGGACTGGTTACTTGTTGTTTTTCTGGTTTTCTAACAAACGAAATGCAAATGCGCTCTAAATTCCTCTGAAAGTCTTTTGGGAACTTTTTCTATCCCTTATATTGGAGTTAAAGAGATATCTACTTCGGGTCCACAAAAGTCACTTTGACATCAGCAGATATCACACTTCAATTTTACCATGAATTCTGGATTCTCGGCTTGACTGGATTTGTTTGACGAAATAAAAACGTTTCTTGGCGACCACCAGAAATAATTTTACATATAATAAAAATATCATTGATCATTTGAACAAAGCAGGTTTTATAAATTAATCATCTAGTTAAAATCTCTGAGTGCCAAATACACATAATTCAGTAATGTGGTAGCTCATAATGATATTACTTCGCTAATAGAGAATGAGATGCGAAAAACTATTGTAATGCTAAAAAAAAATTTTTAAATTAAAAATTTTGTTAGAGAGATTTTTCTTTCCATTAAAATTATATAAATCCATGTCTCTATTCCAAATCAAGAGTTTGATTTAATTTTAATTGACAGACACAAGATCTACCAAAATAAAATTACAGCTAAAACACAGTTGGATTAATTAAAATTCATAAATATTTAAATTTCATTTGGGAAAATTTGATTAGAAAAACTAGTAATAAATAGGTGTTGTCTTTTAGTCGTTTATGTCGTTAAATACAAAACCCTTGTAAGCTTTTCGTTTATTTCTATTTACCTCGGTCAGTTTGGATAACAAAAATCTTATTTTCCATATTCAATGAAATATAGCAACCAAATTCAGATTTTTTAAATATTCTTTTCCCCTATGTGATTCCCGGAACAAATATATTCGAAAGTTATGATGAACTATAGACACGGAAGTTATGCTCAGCTTCTGCATATGTGTTAAAACTGCTGTATCATAATTAATTGGCAATCTTTTGTGATGTTATATTTCATATTGTACATTTAATGAAAATATTTGTCTTCTTTTATCTCCATTACGCTCAGAATAAAGAGTTGTGTCAATCCTACAATCTGAGTAAGTCATGCCTTGCTGTAGATAGATATTTGGTTGGTAAATGTAGATATTTATCAGCTAGACAAAATCATTCACCATTGTTCAGGAGCGAAAGAAGCATATTTTTATTTTACGACTCCTTTTTTTTTTCTTAATTATCAGTTCGGGTTTAGTTTAGTTTAGTTATATTAACGTCCCGTTTTAAAGCAGCACTAGGGCTATTTTGGGAACTTACCACGTAATTTTAAACCGCGGTCAGATGACGAGGACGACACTTGTGCCCCCCCCCTCTCCACACCACACCACACCAGCGGGAGGACGTTTGGCCCTGACGGATTTAAGGTGCAACAGAGCCCCTTACACAACGGTTCTTCAGTGGAATCGGGTCTCGATCCTGAAACTCTACAACACACGAGCCGAGACCTTACCACCATCAGTTCGGGTTTAAAAAGATTTCTTAAAGAAATTAAATAATTTAACATGGAAAATGAGAGACAAGAAGAAGATATTCATTTTATTTAATTCATTTGTCATCTATTAGAGAAATATTTGAGGCAGAAAATTATTTTCTTTATCACAATGCAGAGAGTTTGAATATCACTAGTAATATTAAAAGCAAAAATGGGTAGTTTTTAAAATATATTTATTATATAACGGTTGATTCACTACCAGAGCGACAAATTTGCAAGAGGTTAGGAAGCATGAAGACGAATCGAAATCACATAGCATTGCAAGATGCATTCTGTTCTTTTTTTTTTTTGTTTGTTTGTTTCTTTTGACTGCAAGACATTTCGGACCCAACGATGCTCTTCATTATATTCCCTAGGCTCATGCAAATTAGTCGCAATGATAATGAATTACCCTTTATATCTAAGATTAAGAATAATTTTTCACACCATATTAAAAAACTGAAAATGTTTGTCATAAGAATTTTAATTTCTTATGCAGCCTATTTTTTAGATGAGCTTTAAAAATATATATAATTTGAACAATAAAAAAATTATACCAAAATAATGATTTTAAATCTATTATGCTTTAAAGCTATTGTACTAGCTTAAAAAATTAAATGGTACCCAATTTATTCAAGCAGATAAACGGTAGAATTATTTCGCTTAATTTCGTATGTTTCTATCGTCCATTAGAGCTCATATATGGACAACACATTTAAGGAAACTTGAGAATTTCAAATGCAGTTAAGTTGATATTACTTCCAAATGTATCATAAGAAGTAAATTTAATCCAAGAGAAAGGTCACATCTCATTTTTTATTATTAGCTCAAGGGTGAGAAATTTAACTGAAGCAACCATAGTCTGTAATCCTTCGATGCAGTTACTAGGCTTGCGTACAGCATGCTTCCAGAGATGTGGACCTCATAGAATATCTGAAGCAGTACTGATTTTGTTGACGGTTCGTATAGAGCGGGCTATCGGTTTAATTATATCAACAAAGTTCGGTAGCAACCTGTGACTGATTTCTTTTGATAGCTGACACTTGGAGTTGCTTTAACTTGATTTAAACCCCTGTAACTATGATTTGATTCCAAAAAGGAATGAAAAACTGCCTAGTATTCGCAATCGAGCAGTTACGGAGATTCGTATAATGATAAATTGTTCCATCCTACAACTTGGCTGGTACTGATTTAGGTATTGTATGAATTCCACATGGCTGAAAACCCATTGTTGACAAAGCAGGTGACTACATTAAAAGGCCACAAATGTTTTAAGCAAATATCAACATTAAATTTTCAACCTTTGCACATAAAATTCTGAGGCTGCATATTTAGTTTTTTTAAGGACATTAGAATATGCGCTAAAATATGCATATTAATGATAAAATTTCAATTCAAATAAAATATTTTCCTTATTTAAACGAATTTAAAATAATGAATCATCTTTGGTTTCCAAAACCTCTGCGACGTGTACTTATCTCTTAGTATTGCATGAATGTGTAAAATTATTTTGAATAAAACCGTATGCTGTTATTCAATTTCTGTTTTTATTTAAACTTTCAGTGTTGTCTTTATTATGCACGAATACTTAGTTTTCATCGTTTCTTGAGTTATAATTGCTAAATTTGCACTGAAAAAGAGAATAATGAGTGCTATCAAGCTTAAATATCATATACCTGATTTTAAAGTAAAAATCAGCGCCGTCTTTTTAATCAGTGGCATTGATTATAACTTTTTAATGAGATTAAATGAGAGTTTTCACTAATATTCCATTTTTTAATTTCAAATATCTCTTTAAACATCCATCCGAAGTCAAAGTAAATATATCTCGTGTTATTTACTTACTTTTTGTATTTAACCTTGATAAAAATTGGCTTCATGTAATATTTTATGTAACTAAAGATTATTAAAATATCTGACACAACAATAAATTTCGTCCTTAAATTTTTTTTTTATCTTATCTAAATCCTAATTTCGAGTTCCCTATTGTTGTTCCATATCAGATAACTATCTAGGAAGATCAGTGATCAGAATATAAGTCTTAAAATCAAAATCTTTTTATCATTACGGTTGCTATGATACTGGATATTCATCATTTTACTTATATAACTATGCTTATAAAAAGCGTTGTTTGCATAAATCATGAAACGAAGATCTTACTTTTTTTTAATTTCCCATCTTGAGATTCAGTAATTTCACTTAAAATATTTCTGATTTGTAAGATCTGGAGGTATTACATTACCTAAGGAATGTTTTTAGATCTTTCAGGAGAAAAATGGTACTTTATACCAGTAATAATATTTATAATGTATGTAATATTTGTAATGCATGATACGATTATAAACCATATCATGCATTTAGAAGCATTGTATATCAAGGTATATCTGACAATTGCTATTATGCGCATCATCATATTTCCTGCTTGATATCTGATATCTCAATGTGATTATCTTTAAATAACCTTTAAAAACTATTGCAATAGCGATTGTTTTCTTATCTTCTGAAATTTATCTATCTTTTTGTGGTTGAACTTTGCATTGATAATTTCGATCATCATATTATCTAATTTAGGAATTTCATCAATTTCACAGTTGATATAAAGTTCTTTTGACAGAAACAATTTTTTTAATCAATAAGATTTTCCTACCAGAAGAAAGCTTTACACTTTATTGAATTTTATTTATAATTCTTTAAGTGGAACTTTTCCTATTCGAAGATGCAAAGGCTTAAAATAAAAAAAAAATATTAAAAATAATAAGCGTTTTTTAAAGTGTTTTAGAAGTAATTACTGGAAAATTAATTTAAAAATTGTATCATGCACAATTTTGTCATAAATCGTAGTATAATATGGGAAAGCTTTATAGCTACGTAATAAGGAACTTTATACATTTATATATAACTGATAAGTTTGACGTTGCTTAGAATTGAAATGCCTTCATATGCGATATTTTTAAAACAGAATCTTCTATGGAACAAATTTAAGATAATAACACCTTTTCCAAGACGCATGTATTGAAATAAAGGAGAAATGTAAGAAAATAGTGGTAGAGTAGTTCTAATTAAAAATTGACTATACATTTCCTTATTTTAAAGTCATCCGCATTAAATTTTCTAATGAATAACAGTTGAAAGAAAAGTTACACAAAAATGAAACTGATATCATTGTAAAGGATAAAAATTAATTTTAAGATGTCAAAAAATATCTTGTAATAATTTTCTCTGAAGTTTTTGCATTAAAAAGGCTAAATATTGACTACTTTTTCATAACATGAAGCCGCTACTGTCGTCGAATGTCGCTATACTTCTCTTGCCTCCATTTTAGCAATTGATTTATACATATTTTTAGGCATTCTTAAATAATTACTTTGAAACAATCAAAAAGATGGAAAAACGATATGTATTAAAATAAAACAGAAATTTAAAAAAAAATACTAGTAAAGTAGTTCAACATTAACATAAATTTTGATGCATTCAATTTAAAAAAAAAATCAATAACATTTGAAAGAAGTATTGTTCAGAAGGAAAATTGATATCATTGAAATGATAAATTTTGAATTTCATTGAAATTGTAAATTTTAAATTTCAAAGTGGTTTAAAAATATTTTTTGAAATAATATCCCTTGAAGTTACGGTGGAAAAAAGGTTACATTTTATTTAATCTCTGAGTAAATGAGTATTCAAATCATGTTGAACTTTGAAAAGACGATAGTCTGCTTTCTTTTATCTTAAATAATAAGTGTGCAGAATTTGATTGAATTCAACACATTTGCTTAAGCGAAGATTTGGAACCTACATATTTACGTACATAATTCATACATAATCATAATTCTTTTTATATTAACCCTTTACATTACCCTTTACGGTTTCACAGAAGCAATATGTTTTTTCAGTGGCTCTTATGGGTGATCTAGAACTTTAAATGATATATACAGGTATCGTAAAAAAGCTTTTGTACACAGATTTCTGGATAATAATTAAAATTAATTAAAATAAATTTCTATGATTTAATTCTATTAAAATTAATTATTTAAAATACATTTCTAAAATTTAATTAAATTGAAATTAATTAAAATTATGTTTTTAAAATTCAATTAAATTGAAATTAATAAATTAAAATAATTTTCTAACATTTAATTAAATTGAAATTAATTATTTAAAATATATTTCTAAAATTTGATTAAATTAAAATGTATTAAAATAAATTTTTAAAATTTAGTAAATTTGAATTATTTAAAATAAATTTCAAAGAAAACATAAATATATAATGCATATTTTATTAATATTTTATATGCACTCAAAAAATTGTTTACTACAACTTTTCACCATTTGACAATTAAAGGGTTCAGATATAGATTTAGGTTTTAAATATTAATTTGCCTTATATAACTTCTAACCAAGAATGAATTATTTATTCAGGATTTTCCTCTAAATTGATAGACTGTCTGTCAAGTACATTAGAAAATTAAGAATCCAAGTTCAGATCAGATCATTAACCTGTTGGTAAATGTAAATATTTCCCACTGTCTTCATCATTCCTCTTTCAATTAATGCCATTTTCCCTACTCCTCCCATTATTTTTTTCTTAAGTCGTTAGTATACACGCGTATACGATTATAAGGTTTGGGTAAAAGCACTTTTTACTTTTTAGTTCCGATATAAACGAATCTTCCGAAAGATAAGTGGATTCCCCAAAATGTTTCTTCTGTATATGAGATAACCACACAGAAAAACAACAACGAAGAAATATTTGGATTTTGTAGAAAAAGTGTACTTTTTTAAGTACCTGTTGAAAGAAATCTTCCAAAAGATTCCAAAAGTATATTTCCCAAAATGTTTCTACTGTATATGAGGTAATCACACAGAAAAACAACAACAAAAAAATATTTAGATTTTCGGGGAAAAGTGTACTTTTCTTATTTTGACATGAGGGTTTTGGAAGAATTAAAACAAGCTTTGTACCCCACACAACGTATGTTTAGTGTACAAGAATTGAGATAATGGTTTCAAGGTGAAAAATAATCTTCCCTGTTTGATATTTTAGTGATTTAGAGACATTTTAAAAACAGTATTGATGACTGTGTGTTTTTGTTTATGAAATGTCAAAGGTTTCAATCTAAGGATGAAAAAGAGATTTATTATCTTTCAAACTCCCTGCCGTTCATAGACTAGATATATTGGTTCCGATACTTCCAAATATAATAGGAAATATTTTTGTTGATTTAGATATAGTACTTCCATGTGGAAACGATGACGAAAATGATACATATGACCTCGGTAATGATTAACGTAAACCTTTTGCTCTATCTAAATGTTTTAGCCATAAACTTTGATCTTACGAAGCGCAAAAAAAAAAGAAAAGTTTTTTCAATGTTTCTCTCAAAAGGATGAATTTACTCATCGAAATGATTATCAGGTCTTATGACAACCGTCAATATAAAATACAAACCTGACAAATGATGACTTTTCGATTGTAGATTCATCGAAAAGTTATCTAAAAACAGTACTAGAGCAAAAATGCGAGAAACGCTTGAAAATCCTTGATAATAGTAGAAAATAGCTGTCTTGAAAATCGAAGAAATCCAAGTTTCTAATTTTTTATAAAAGAGATGTCAGAAAATTTAAGATATTAGTGTTCTGTACAAGCTTAACATTTTGTTTTATTCATGCACATTTGAACTATTTCCATGAAAATTTTAGTGCAGTTGGCTAAGAACAAGATGAAAGATTCCACCAAAACATAAAGAAAATGCGATATCAAGAAAGGTGGATTGTCAGCATGATATTCGACAGGGGCAAGGTGCATTTGCCTTTGTCGGCAACTGTTTGCCCCCCACCCCCTCTGGTGAGAGATTGAGAGTTTCGTCGTCAAAAGTTTTCACCGCTTCAGAATTGTTATAAAAATCTGCAAAGAATATGATAATTTAAAAGCCATCTTAAAGTTAATATACTGTAAACAATCGAAATATTCAAATAACGGTTTGACTACATTAGGAAAAATAATCGATAAGGTGGCAAGTCTATAATATGTCGAATCTTGCCAATAATTTTTGGCCGAATGTCGACGATGTTAAGTTCGCACTTTTTAAAACATCTGATTCAACTGTCATTCATTCAATTTATATTTTGCACTATTTTTGGCAGTATAATCGACCAGGTGGCTGGAGAATAAGATATCGTATTTTTGGGAGTATCGTATTGGTCGGTTGACTAAGAACTCAATGCGATGGATGTTGACGATGTTAAGTCCATGGATTTTCAGACATATGATTCAAATTGCGTTCATTCAGCTCATAATTTTCACTATATTTAACAGAATAATCAATTTGTAAGTGAATAAGATGTCGCATTTTTCTCACCTGTTTTTTGTCTTTCGGGTAAGATGATATAATCGTTTATGAAAACAAAAATTGTTTGCATCCACTATTTCGATCATTTGTCAATGGAATTATTAGGGAAATGAAAGCTTTTTTACTATGCATGAATAGTTCTAAAATTATTCATCCAATTGTTACTTCGTCGGTAATGAATTGGTAAATTTATTTTATTTATTTCACTATAAGAATTATCTGACTAAAATCTAGCAAATGGTTAAACTAAATTTAATAAAACTTTTTTTTTCACTCGACACTCTTGTGCAATATGCATGTTAAGCAGAGTTACTTTGCTGTAGCCAGATTATGTGAATTCATTATAAATCACTGGTATAGGTAAATTGTATAACAGTAAATTAGGTTTATTTAATAATAAAATATCTGTTTTTTGCAATCTAATTTACAGGCTCCAATTATTATACTTAAGAAATATTACCAACTGCAAGTGATGACTAAAAATGAATATGTGTGTTATGATAGCTTTTTAGCTACCATACTAGCTCTTTCATGCAAAACCAGTGCATGAAAGAACTTTTCCGAGTATACACTAAATTGATTAAATAAATTACTACCTAAATTCTTCAGATTCTGCATTCAGTATTATAAGTATGTAATTGGGAAGCGTATTTTTTAAAATTTTCTTTTCCATTAATTCTTTCAATTACTCTTCACAGCAAAAACTATATAATTTCAAGGCTTCTAAATTTTTAAAAGTCATTAGATAAAAGTTATTGATAAAATGATGATTAAAATAGTTATTCAAAGATATTCATATATAACATTAGCCTTTTGACAGACGAATTTACTTAACTACCTCATTAGATTACACTTATTATTTTGGACAATTATTATTATTTTAATTCCTTGAATAATAAAAAGATGTTGGAGATATTGAGGCGTTTTTAAGCAATTTTTGCATTTTTAATTACTTAATACTTTCACTTAATTGTAGATTTAAAATTTAGAATTTAGTAATCTGATATGTGAGTCAAAATTCGCCATTTTATGCGAAAGAAAAAAAAACAGTGCATGAAAATTGACAAAAAAGCATTCATTTTTTGGGAAAGGATATTAGCTTGCAAAAGATTTGAGGAAAAAAAGTGCATAACGATAAGAAAACGTGCCAAAGAGTCAAGATAGGGGAGTTCAGATTCAAGATTTAACTGTTTTTGAATAAATTGCATTGATTTTTAAGCCTAAATATAACAAATATTGGAGAATTTAATGTCTAATTAGTATATATTTTCATACTTTTATAAGCATTACATAAAAAAATAAGTTTGTACCTAAATTTACAAAATAATTTCTCCAGCCTTCTTAAGAAACAATAACATCATCGGATCTGTTTCTCATTCTATATTGTTAGAATTAATTAAAGTATATTGTCTGAATTAATTAGAATTAATTAAAGTATTCAGACATTCTATATTGTCTGAATTAAAGTAAATTTTCGTTTGTTCACGCGAGCTTATTCGCCTCGGATTAGAAACATCTGTGTTCCTGCTCCTTATTGCAATCCTTATTTAAACATTATTTTATCTGGGTGATTATGCTAAAAAAAAAAAAAATAAAAAAAAAAAAAAAAAAAAAATTGGCGAAAACATCGAATGTTTTTATTATTAATTATTCAGTTTTTCTGGAAAATTTCTTTTGTAAAACCTTTTGAACATGCAGTACACTTCCGAGTATCCGGCCTAATGTGGCGAAAGGGCAGGCCGGACAACAAAAAAGCCGGATAGCCCATTACCAGAACATTCTATGAACTCATTCCATGGCCCATCATTACCAGAAGACAAAGTTTTTATACAATAACTCACTGCTATAAAACGTATTTTCTCACTTCTTATTGAGTACTAAGCGCTCCATTTATCTCAAACCAAGCAGAATGTGAACACGGCCGCGGCCCAGTAAATCATAGAAGCAGTCGCCGGTAACGAGTTGAGCTAAAATAGAAGGCTTTGTACTGACAGTTCATATACTGCACGGCACGTTTCAAGAATTTATTAGAGAAAAAATAAGTTCAAGGATAGAAACTTTTCCCATTTTAATGTAAATTCTGTAATCTTCATTATGGTACACTTAAAAAAATATTAAGCATACCCCCCAAACAATTTACGAATACTGTATATACTATGCAGCCATAATCAGGAACAGCGGCAACAACTGAGGTCCGTTACACACTGACAAAATAATGAAGAACAAGCAGAACGTTACACTTTTTCTGTCACAACTTGTATTTTGCACATGACACGTAGGAGGATAGTAGCAGATGCCTGCTTCTAATACCTTGGCAGTGTTGCCAATGCAACGCCTTACCTTCTTTATTTAATTACGATAAAGGAAAACTAGACCGGATAGTACGGAAGCTGGATAGTCGCGAACTGGATATTCGGAAGTGTACTGTTGTTTTTACATTCATCTTATATATCTTCCATTATAAAAGCATATATTTGTATTGGTTTGGTTTAGTTATATTAACGTCCCGTTTGAAGCAACACTTAGGCTATTTTGGTACGGACCTCGTAATTTTGAACCGCGGTCAGATGACGAGGACGACACCTGAGCTGGCACCCCCCTCTCCACACCACACCAGCGGGAAGACGTTTGGTCAGGACGGATTTAACGTGCAACAGACCCCCTTACACGACGGTTCTTCGATGGAATCGGGTCTCGAACCTGAAACCCTCCAGTTCCGAAGCCGAGACCTTACCCAGGCCACCGTGGCCCATATATTTGTATGTTGAGCATGCAATGTCATTCTGGCGCAATCGATACTTAGAATGCATTCTTTTTCAAGAATGCTTTGATTCTGATTACGCTAAAAGAAAACGAGTGTGAGGCATCTGGAATTGGTACGACAAAATCTGGTAGCTTCGGTCGTAGAAATGGGAGTGAAGACAAGGGAGGATCCATGAGAAATTATTTCATCAAAAATTCTAGCTAGAAACGATGAGAGCTCTAAAATTCTTCATGGAACCGCTGTCAAAGATAAATGATTTTTTTTTTTCTTCTTTCTTTTGAATTGGAAGGGGTTTATAAGATTTAACACATAATTTAATATTTTTCCGTGTTTTCTTTTGAATCGATAGTGCCTTATAAATTAATTCTTTTCATATAATTATGTATTGTAGAAGCATTGTTCACTTTCAAGAAAATTAATTAACCAAGAAAACCTCTTATGAATTTTCAGATTTAATCATTTCATTTTGTAAAGTACTGTTTTGCTTATGTTATCATTATCCAATATGAGGCATTTATAAATTATTGTAGTTATGTTCGATTAACTTATTTTTTGTTGTAACTGAAACATTTTATAAGTATTAAAAAAAGATCCAAAAGTTTAAGAATTCTGTCAAATTTGAACTAAATTCAAAGTAGTTAAAAACGTATTCCTCGTTAAATTTCGCTTAAATATTTCATTGATCAATGCTACTACAAATTTAGGTAATTTAATATTGTTGCAAACTGTGTTTCTATCTATATGCTAGAATCTAGAATGAAATATAATCATACTTTTTCTAGAAATAAATATCGAAAGTTTCATAAAAATAAAAAAATAGACTTAAACATTGGCAATCTTTTAACGGCCAGCAAAAGAAACTCAGACTTTTTTTTCCAAATATTTTTGCAAATTTTCAACGATGAGAGACTAAGTCAGTATCTGAACAATAAAAGCTAAATAATGCTTAATTTTCTTTAATTAAAGGTAAAATTAACTATTATGAGATATTTTATCGCTAAATTAGAGAAATTGTGCATGACCCCCTAATCCCCAGTCCCGCGGTCCAATTATCAGCCTCTGATTTCAGTAAATTCGCCAGATAGGTAGTGGCAAAAAGAAAATTTGAAAAAAGAAAAAAAAAAAAAACAGAAATCTTTATTATAAGAATTCTTAACCTTATTTTATAAATTCATTTCTCATTTAAATTATGACCTGGATGAAATACTTTAAAGTGAGTACTTATGAGATGATTAAGTAAAAATATCATTTTTTTATTTAGTTTTATTTACCCTAAACTATGAAACCATTTTGTGAAAAAAAAAATCTTAAGTGACAGAAAAAGAAATGGATTCCGTTTTTTTTTTTTTTTTTTTTTTTTTTTTTTTTTTTTTTAAATCAGCTTTGAAAACAATAGAAAAAGCAGTTATAAAAACTGAAAAAAAAATCAAAAAATGTTTTTTGTAAACCCGTAGTGTTAGTAATTGTTACATCACATCACATAAATCTTTATTCTTGAAGATGTCTAACTATTACGATGGATAAATAATATCCCGGATATTTATTACTGAGATCATTATTGATATTATAAAAGGATGTCTTCACTGTCGGATCCACGGTGGCGTGGTGGGAAGGTCATCGCTTGGGAACCTGAAGGGCTCATGTTCGAGACCCACTTCCTCGAAAGAACCCTCGTGTAAACGGGTGTGGTGCACGTTAAATCTGTCGAGGCCAAACGTTTTCCCGCTGATGTGGTGTGGAATTTCTGAGGGGGATGCCAGCTCAGTCGTCGCCCAGTCATCAAACCGTGGTTCAAAATTACAAGGTCCGTCTCAAAATAGCCCTAGTGTTTTTTGTTTTTTTAAATGGGACGTTAGTATATAAACTAAATTCAATATCGTTCACTTTCTTTAATTAGTTTACGAAACAAGTATTTTCAATCGAAAATCAACGTAATTTTATTCTAAGATTTTGTATAATCTTAAATGTCATCTTAGAACCATTTGAAGTTCAGAAAGCCCGAAAGGAAGGATAAGAGTAAAATAATTCTCTATTGCAGATACAGTAATTATTAATATTTTCCCGTCGTAATTTTGTATTCAGTAAAACTCAAAACACTGCAAATTTTAATTGGCTGTTTTTAAAATTGCTAGCTGACTGGGGCGGAAATTTAGTTAGGCAATGATAAAAAAAATGTAATGTAATTATAATAAACAACGGCAAGCAGATGAATCTTTTTATAAAAGGCTTTTATTTTATAGAATAGTATGGAATTTATTTAATATTATATTATTATAAAATTTTATAGAATATGACCAAATTTCTTCCTTTGTTTAATTTTTTCTTTGAAAAGATAAAATGATACCCAAAAAAATTGTAAAACGGATAAATTATCACCTTCAGCACTGTTAAAGGTTTGAATAATAATTTCTACTTTAGAAAATAAGTGACATTAGGGGTTAATTTCAGTGGCTGTGAGATGCTGATATTAAAAAATTTGTATTTATTTTTCCTCTTATATTCTTCTCGTTTATATTCATTTGTTTGTCTGCAATTACTATAAATAATTTAACGCCATCTATATTTTAGTATAAATGCTAGAATGTTTAACTTAAAAAAATGTTTCCTTTGAAAAGAACAATTGACATTTACGAATTATTGTAATATTTGTAAATAGTAAAATATGAGTCACTATTTCGGTCACAAAACCAAAACCAATGTTTAATTCCTCCTGGTATTTCTGGAGAAATAGCACAGTTTAACGTTTCATAATATAATGCAAAAAATGAGTACCTATTTTGATTGTGTTCTTTCCGACCAATTGGGTTCAAAATATGAAACAAATTTAGAATTTTAGTGACAAGACCAAGCATCGAATTTCATCTTTCTAGCTGGAAGTATTTTTTTTAGTTATCAAATTCATGGAACGATGGGTATTATTTCGAAAGTTAATCTTTTCATATTCAGGGAAGTCCAGAGAATGGAAATTCAGCAAAATGTCGATCTTTCTTAACGGTTACAATACTTTCTCATTGTATACTTCTTTAAGGAAAATAAATGGGCAAAGAAAATACGTAATCGAACTTCTTAAAAAACGAGATTCGTAACTTCCACTAAAATAACACTGTCCTATTAATTATGTTTACAAATTTGATAATTTTCAGTTAAAATCAACAGATATTTTAAAAGATGTCGGGGGGGGGTTGGACTAAAGTTCTTTCATCAATATAATTTTCGTTAATTTTTACTTCCACCTATTAATGCTTTTATTGTTATTGTTTAAAACACAGCAGTGCAGGTTCTTACTAAATATTTTCCTGGTAGATTTTAATAATTCAATTAAAATTATTTTTAGAATAAAGATCGAGGTAAACCTTTTTTTTACATTTTTATTGGATTAAAAAAAAAGTCGATAAATAATCATTATCAAGCAAAGACAAATGTGCCTAAGCCTTTAAGCCTATATCAGTTTTTAAATCGAGTATAATTAACTTGTGATATCCACAATAAGGTCATATAAGACGACGATCCTAAAATAGATTTCTGCTCTATGTTTTTTGCGAATTTTTCTATTTAATTTTTTATTATATCAGTTGTAAGCATTGAAACAAAAATCAATATAATCAAATATCAAAATAGATGTTTGATTTACTTTAGAACAGATTCTTTTCACATTGGTTTTGTTCGAATTTATCTATTGGCCTGTTGAGGAAGTATTAAAAATTTCATTCTGTACAAAACTTAATTAAATTGACTTAAAATTACTGAGAGGGGTTTCATCAGCTTTTTATTCCTGATCATATCAATAGATTTCGAAATGCTGACAAAAAAAAAAACCTCGTTTTCTGCAATGACAATTGAAAACGATGACGCCTGAAGCAAATCTGTATTCTAATAATTGTGTTATTATCCTAAAGGCAAGGTTCTTGAAATATAGCATGTCTCAGCATATTGAATCGAAATTCGAATGCTCGATACTCTGATTATGAAACAGTAATTTGTTTCGTAATCATTTGTATTCTTTTAAAGAAACGATTCTTTACGTTTCATAGAAAATTTTCGTTTTTGTAATTTTTTTAAGGAATAAGTGATTTCAATACAGTATAGAAGAATAACTTGAGCAGACATAACTTTAAGAATCATTCGATTTTTTTTTAACGAATTTTTCAGGTCACTGATTAGCTTTCGGTAGGTACAAACCTGAAAGATAATATTCCCATTGTTTTCTTCCACGTACTTCTACATGACTTTTAAAACAAAACTTTGAGCTAACGCTTATAGTATATTAACCTTAAACCGCTTTAGTTTCAGAGGACTGAAGCATATTTTAAACATTCATTAAAATCTTAAAATAAAACATTATTATATTTTGCAAATGTGGCAGTGGCAAATTCTTTCGAATAATGTGTAGATGATGGTGAAAAAATGGTGATACTGATTTAGTCTAAATGCAAATTGCATGGGAAATATTACACTCACTATTTATTAAGGTTAAAAACTTTCTTTATTTTTTTCTTTATTGTTCAAATATCTAAAAAGAAATGAAACAGTTTAAAGTAAGAAAAATTTATTCATTAAAGTTTAACATTCATGAAAAAAAAACTGATTGAATGACAAAATATATTTTTCAAGATAATTTCAAAATAAGTAATATCAGCGTAATTTAGTATTTGAATACAATTCTTTCTCTTGATATTATACTTCAAAAAATATTATAAATAATCGATTAATAATTTTTACTATAGCTTATATATCAGCATGAAAATAATTGATCATCAACAATAAAATTTATTAAATTATACTACTTCAAAATGATTTTTATCGACGTTGTTAGAAATAGATTTGTTGTGACAGAAATTTAAGGAAAGAAAAAAAATTTATAATGCTTCAGTTGAAGTTCAGTGCAAATGCTATCTATTTTTACAGTTTCCTTTTGCATTTTATAGCTTTGTACTTGCAAAGAAATTTGGCAGAACCGAAATCCATCAATTACTTTACAAATTTTCGACTTCAGCGAGAACGAAGATCCAGAACCAAAATACAATAAGAGCGATGAAAATTTTTACTGGAAATCCTTGAAATTTCCTCTTGGTTTTTCTATAACCTTGCCTTCTAAGGGGATATTCCATTCTCTCTTTGTATGTCAAAATAGCTTCTCGTGCTCCATCCCATTTATGAGGTCCTTGCAAACGATATTGGTATGGCAAAGAAGGACCCAACCATAAAGCCCAAAACAGCTTCGGGTCTGTGAAAAAAATCTTAAATAAATTTGGTTTTGCACCGAACTGTGATGTAATGTCATCCATGTATTCAATATAATCAACTCTCGTTGTCAATCGGTCAGATCTCTTATATCGGTTAAGGTTGGCTTCATATTTTTTCTGGACTTCGGCAAGCATATCCTTCGAACTGGGAAGTTTGCATTTACCACTAATAAGGAGAGATGCCCATCTGCATTGAGATTCACCCAATGGAAAGCCTGGTCCTAATGGTAATAAGAATCCAAGAATGGCAAGAGTTGCATGCGGCAACTGAGTTGGATACATACATTTATATAAGTTTAAGCAATCTCCATCTTTTGTTATTATCCCATCTTCAAGGAAAGGGAATTTCCATTCATAGCCTGTGGCCATAATAACAGTGTCGGCCTCTGTTGCTTTTGTTTCGCCTTCAAATATAACTCCTGATTCAGTGAAAGTCTTAATATCGTTCTTCACAATTACATGACCTGATATTATCCTTGATGGTAATATGTCAGTCAAAACAGGATCTTGAGCCCAGAGATGACTGGGTGGTTTCAAACTGTATAAAGCATGATTAAATTTCAATCGTTCCAGATTTCTCTGAAACATCCAGCTGGTCCAAGAAAGGGGTAGCGTGCGATACATGAAGTCAGACCACCTTCTGAGGTAGCACATATCAAATGGAAGGCCATAAGGACCTAGGCGAGGAAAGATCCATGCTCCATTGCGACTGCTCAGGTACACCTAAAATAGAAAGTATGTGATTAAATAAACAAAACTGCTTATTTCATATAGCGTCCCCCATTTTGTATGATCTCCTAATTTTATGCATTTTCCAACAGAATACAAAAATACATAAAATGGTTGCACACCTCTGACATGATTAAACTATCTTAACGGATTTAAAATTTAACTGAATAATATAATTTAATTGAATAATAATTTTAACTGAAACAAAAGAGGTGTAAATTTTCTTTCAAATCGATGGATTTACGTATGTTAAAGAGGTCATCGGTATTTTTACTACTTACGGCTGTATATAATAGTTAGCTTTACATACCTTTTGTGTAACAAGAAGAGTAGATAACTACCTAAAGATGAAGCATGATTGTCCTAGAAAACCCGAGTGAAGTACATTCTTGGAGGCAAACTGCAATTTCCATTGAATGGGGTTTCTGCAAACTTCCTTCGTCTAATATTAGTTTGGAAACTTCGCAAAGGTATCTTAGACAATAAGGTTACATCAGCTGGCTATGAAGAATTATCGTTTCGATAATGAAGCATCCAGAATTATCTTTAACCCTAGAAAATTTTCTTAGTTGTAGATTCGGCGCCAAAAAGCGTGCCTTACTTCAACATGCTTCGGTTTCTTCGTTGAAACATTATTTGGATGCCAGTTTCATGTTAGTTTACGCGTAAGCCACAGACGATGTTTCATACATCATTCCTTCTATCTCTTTACAAATGTGTATTAGCTGAATAAAGTAGTATAAAATTAAATCTATGAGATAAACCAAGCATTTGTTGTAGGTTTTATTGCTAAAATAAAAGTTTGCAGACGTTTTTACTCATTGGCGTTTTATTTAAGTAAATTTATCTTCCCTTGTATTATATTCTCTTCCTGCAAAGGATTCTTGTATGATTTTTTCATTTTGAGCAATAATTCATATGGGGATGATTGAGAAATTTCCCAAATTGTAAGACATTAAATCCCAAACTTTCTGTAATACTTCCTTTTTCTTCAGAAACTCTGATAAACATTTTTTTAGCAAATATAAATCGAGCTGTTACCGAAATTATTCCCTAAGAATTAAAAAGAAAACTTTTGATTTACCTCAATAAGCAGGCTAATTTTGTTGTTAATTTTAAAGTTTATTATTTACTATGGTTACTCCTTTTTATGAAGAGTTTAAATATCTCAAAGTGGATAAACATATGATCAATAAAAGTTCTCAGTTCCTAAAAATTCATTTTCCAGAAATGCTTTTAAAAATATCTTTGAGATATATCTGTTTCAATTAAAGTTGAATAATGCACATAGTTTAACATTCGCTTTTCTAATTATAAATATGCCTTTTTCATTAACTGAAATTCGTTTTCGTTAAAGGTTTAACTGCAACGGCAAAAAAATAAACATGTTAAGATTCAAAGCTGTGAAAGTAGATTCAAAATTTAAAGGGTTTAGTGAAGAAAACGATTTTACGAATTATTAATTAATGATTGTACTTCTCTTTGGTACTTGCGATTTTTTTTAAATCATCATTTGTCTCGGGTTTGAATGTCATAATAATGAATAAAGTAAAAATAGTTAAGGTTTCGTACATTATAAAGATATTTGGTGTTTTAAAAAGACGCGTCTCTGTGTTGCAATTAGAATCTACTTCTATTCTCACTTTTCTACCACATATAAATATTGACTGCAAAGATATAGTAGAATAGAAAATCTTTCAAATGTTTGAAAGGTAATGAAATGTTTTGACAGATTGATATGTTAGCTTCAACCGTTGGCGATGAGGGATAAAATTTACCTTTTTTATTGTAAAATGCATAAACATATATTGCCTAGAGCATGATTGCAATGGCATCCCTGAATATACCTCTTCCAATACATTTTCTATGATCCAAAAAAGCCTTTAAATTCTGCATTGTACGGCGTTTTGAGTGACAAGTGTGGTGGTCTTCAGTACTTTCAAAATATGTGAACTGATTTCATGCATAGTTTTAAATGACTTTCTAAAAAGTAGGCTAGATTAGTTATGTATAATTTCTTTACTGAAATAATTACATATAACTTTGTTGTCTAAGAATTCACCTGAGTAAAATTTGTTGTAAATAATTTGTACTGTTTTTGTATGTTCAGCAATAACTTTTATCCCGGCGTATTAATTTCTTATCTTTACCATCTCTACTAATCCTACCAATAATTTGTCATAGGCGTTATTAGAGAAAACATGTTACCATTAGAGATAAAGCATCTGCACTCATTCTCCAAGTGTGCATTTCTTTTAAACCCAACTAAATTGTACAGCGGGATTAATAAAAAATATTCCTACCTGCTCAGCAAAATTGCTTGTTTCTGTAGCAGCGTCTACTCCAGAGCAGCCAACTCCAACTACGACAACTCGTTCATTTTTAAAACTTTCGAATGTTCTCAATTGTTTTGAATGAAGAATCCGCCCTTTGAATTTATCTTGCCCTGGAAAGTTCGGTATGTTGGGGTATCCAAATTGGCCAGTGCAAATAAATGCGCCATCATAAGTGTCTGTCATTACTTTATTTGTCAGTAAATTTTTCACAGTTACTGTCCACTTCCCAGATGTTTCGTAATCCTCAGCTTTCCTGACGCTGATTACCTCATGATTGAAGTGCATGTACCGTAGAATATCAAATTGGTTAACGTATGCGCAAACCAGTTCGTAGACTTTTTTATGAGAAAGATAGTTGGGAATTTCTTTTGGTGGTGGGAAATCGCTAATGGCCGACATCTCTTTGCTGTTGTTAGCAACAGTAGCTGAAGTGACAGCGGCTAATCCTGAAATCGTCAAAGAAAAGAATTATTATATGAAGATCAAGAATAAATTATTGATGCAGAATACTTATGGTGTGCTAACCACATACTAAATTGAAACCGAATTTTATTGCAGGACGTTCATTTTGAATGGAGACTTTAGTAGAATATTTTATGCAAACATCAGCTATAACAATTAGAAAAACATTAATGATACAACACATTTTTTTTTATTTTATAATTTTTAGGTACAGATGAAAAATGTGAGGCTTACTTTCAATTATTTTATGTGTGTAGACTGGCTATGCATTTAATTATTTTTCAAAGTATCCCTGCAAAAGGTGTTGCAATTACGATGTTCTAGAAATCTTAAATGTAACTATTTTCTTAATATCAATTTAACTCCAAATGTTTTTCGTAACTACTTCCAGGGATTTGTTTTTTAATGTGAAAATTAATACTTTTATTTCTGTTTGCAATGTTATTCTAATTCATGTAGAGAAGTTTTGAATTGTATCATAATATTTTGATAATATGCATGGGGCGGGGTGGATTGTCCTGATCCTCTAACTTGGAATCTTCCCAATTCTTGATGCAGTGGTGTTAAAGTTAAAATTGAAGTCCAACAAGGGGTACCTGAAATATGCAGATAAGAAGTTGTCGCATAAGGAAGCGGGTTCTCGCTTTCCTGGAGAATGCAATACTGCTGGTGAGGTTATGTTAATCACATCTTTGATACTGGACGTATCTCTTATGGCAGGGATTGACGCATGGTTCGGTGATGGTCGTTTTTAAACGGCTCATGTAACAATGTTACTCTTTGCGATGACCCGATTATTCAAATACATTGGTCACTTCGTGTCCAGGAAGAGTGATATCTTTGTGAATTCTACAATACACAAATTTATTTTAATGAATAGCTCAATTCCCTGCCATGAGGTACATGATACCTTGTTTGAACACCATTATTTATTAAAGAGATGCATGAATTCTTTGCCAGAAATTTCGATTGTACAAACCTCCATTGCTTATATCCCCTTTCTTTAATCAACCTCTGATCAACAATAACTGAAAGAATATAGTAAGTGCTACAGAAAAGACAAAAGAATGTTCACATGTTTGTTTATTTGACTGTGAAATTTATTTGAAAATAAAATGCGCTGAAAACAAACGAGAAACATAGTTGATATGGATTTTTCTGTTTATCTGGCTTAGGAAACAAAAGTTTAGTGGCTTAATTTTTTGCCTAATAAAAAGGGTTTAATATTTTGCTGGATTGTTTTTTGCTTCACGACTGCGAATGACCTAAGTGAATTATGTTGGTTCTGTTTTTTGTGTAAATCTTGGTCACGACACTACAAAAATTAAGTTTTTATAAATCAATAATAATTTTTGCACATCTTATCAGAGTTAGTGAGATATCAAAGATAATATTGCAGAGTAATTTAATAAACAATAAATGAAACAATAACTGATAATTTGTACCTGAATGTTAAAAAAATAATCAATCCTAAATTCTTATCTATTTCATTCATTTTGATAATAATGTCCAGGAATTTTCCCCATTTTAAATTATTTTTTCATGACTGAACACTTTTCAATTCACCTGTGAGCTAAATAAAACATCATCTTTCGTAATCTTTTTAAATCTACAATCACTTTTAACCGGATCCCGTTTTTTGTTTCGTTAATAAGAATTGTAGACTTTCACCTGTTTACAGATGACTCGACATCGATCAAACAATGCAAATTTTTGTTAGATTTAGTTATAAAATTTCAGAGAGATATCCAACGAATGTAGAATTACTTACAAAAGCGCAACTAATCATAAAAAGTATTTATCGCTGATTTCACTTACCAACCACGTCATCTTCATGGTATCTCCATGTTCCACCAAAAAATCCAGTCTTTTCGAAGCATACCGGCTCTACGTCTTCTTCTTTGAGACATTTTACACTGCATATGCCACAAACGCCACCGCCAATGACAGCTACTCGCTTTTTGCTTTGCACACAATCCATAATGTCTTTCAAATCTTAAAAAGATCAACTTAAAATTAATAAGTATATATTCAATGTAACTAGGAATAGAATTAGGTATTTGTAAATAATTTGAAAAAATTGAATACTTTTGAAATTATATATCAAGAAATCATCTGAATAATTATATTAACTCGGTAACTGCGTTATATAACTGGGCAATATGAGCTGTATTTGATTCTCGGCATTTTTAACAACAAGGCTTAGTAAAGCATATATGACTTACATACCTCTTGACTTCTTTCAAGTTAAAGCATCTTGATTCCAAATGAAAATAATGGAGTGTTACCGCGCAGCAGACAATGCATTAAGGAAATCACTCATTTAAAATCAATATTTCGTTAAGCAATTAGTAGCAATAAGTATTCCTAGTATTTGTCTTAGGTCCCGTTGTGTAATTACTGACAGAGAAGTCTACCAGGAAAGTATTTATAAATTAGCAAAAAGAACCTAGAGTTATTCCGACGAATGAACCTGAAAAACGCGAAATAAAAATCTTTTTATAAGCTCAAGAATTTTTTTTATATATATAGGTTCGTGTTCACTCGTTTAAATATTTCTTATTCCACAAATTGTTTCAATAATAAAAAGAAGATTTATGAAACCTTGATTTGCGGTTCAGGAAACCCAGCTGGGTTTCATTTATATTTTATTTTTGGCATGGGATGTTATTATACCGTAAATGATTCTTAGATATATTATTCGCAGCATGTATTTACGAAATTAAAATATATAAAAAATGAATAAGATAATAAATGCAAAAGAAATCATTACTCCTTGCGACATCCATGGATGAAATACATCTGTCATTAAGTATATTTTTTCTTGGTTAAAACTTGTTACAAAAGCGATGTTACGCAACGCTTTACAACCGACAGCATAAGAAGAGGAAAATACAAAAACATACAATTATCATAAACCAAAAGCTAGAGAAAATACTTGACTTTTGACTTGATAGGGTGACTTTTTTTGGGATTTAATGTTGATATTCACAGGCGGAAAACAAGTGTTTAAAAATTACGCAAATGGCTAAATATAGCGATTCCGTTGTCATTATCTACATTGTCTAAATTTTTAATTCCATAGGAAGAAATAAGTTGACATTCATTTGTGCGAATAAGAGCAATGTCATAGTTCCCTTTCTTGTATATTAAAAGGGATTTCTTAAGCAAATAAGGGTTTATTACTATATACAAAATGAATCATTTGTTAAATAATGCCTTTTACAATTTAAGAAATATGTATTTAACCTTTTTTTAACTTTACCTTAAAGGGAACTTTAAAAAGATCTGCCTCCTACATTGTAATCAACTCCGAAATTTAAAAAGTCTTAATTTAAAGCAAAATAAAAAAAAAGATGGTGTAAGTAGGTCGAGTCAAATGTCTTCACATTCGTATGATGTGTGGGTGGGATGGGGGGGGGGGGAGAATGGAGGCCCACGCGCAATAGTCGTCCTCGTAATTTAACCATTGTTTAAAACTGTGAGATGCATGCTAAAGTTGCACGCACATATCTTTGATCTTTTTTGCAAAATAAATCAAAAGATTTATATCACATAATTTTAAAAGAATTCGAAAAATAAGAAATGTGTGTTGGTGTTTACATTAACCTTACATTTTGTTTAACGATATTTACCTTAATGTTATGATTAACGACATTAACTTGATGGTTATCATTTAACAATATTATCGTATGCAGATTTTCAGTAATCTAAAGAAAGCTACCAAGAAACTACATTGTAGAGAAAATAATCAACGAAAACGATGACAGTTATCTCTATAAACTAAGAATAGGTAAACTAAATAGTTGCTTTTGTTAAAGTTTAGACGAAATCAGAAGCAGTGGTAAATAATTAAAAAAATTCTTGCAAATTCCAAATATTGAATTTAAATATAGAATGAATTGAAAAAGGAAGTGGTCTCTTCGTATATTTTCCGAAAAATATTAATTAATCCTACATTCTTCAAAGATAAAGAACAGTTTTTCGATAGTCTCACCTTTTGTCTCTTATTACTTATTTTTATCACAATTTTTCATAGGATACCTACTTTTTCAAGGGTAACTGCTTTTTTTTCTGTCTTGGTTGCAACATTCTCCTCGAAGTGAATTGCGAGGGGAGTGTGATTGATTGGTTTTGTTTCAGAAGATATTTTAAATTGTACTTAATGAGGTGATGCTTAGCTTTTAACAACATAAAACTAATCTTAAACATCAACATTGTAAAAGGAAATCTTACATAAATCAAATAAATCTAAGGTGATTCGACTTCCTGAATTTCGATTGTTTGTCCTGAATAGCAATTTTGTTCCGTATTTCTTCTTCCAAATTTACATTATATGTCCTTGATTATCTCATATTTTTATAATCAAATCGTTCTGATCACAGATATCAATTAGATTTTAATTTTAAAATATGTTAGTTAAAATAGTTCAATTTATATGAGTAAAATAAATCTCCTTTCTAAATTTTTCAATTCATATAAGAAAACCAGACGTCTCGATTTAGACAAGAAAATCTTATTATTCGATTCCATTTCTCCTAGAAAAATAATCATGAGTTGAAAGAAATGTTCTATATTTGAATTGTCCTATTTCATACTTATCAATAAATAGTTAACATCAAAAGAAGGACGACTTAATTTTGATTTTGATTTTCAGTAAATAATTTATGTTAAAAAATATTGACTGGATTTCAAGTTCTTTTTTCTATTTTTTGCCATACGTTTAATATAATTAAATGATCCAAATTATCCTGTTACCAAACCTCAGTTAACCCCACCTAGGTATCTGGCTTAAAACTGAACGACTGTCAGCATGATAATGGCTGTCACCGGCTACCGCACAACCCATCCCATGGAAAATGCATCCATGATGGGAAGGAAGATAACTCGACTTCACATCTTTAAGCTTTCACCTCCGGAAGCGAGAACCAACCACCATACCGGAAACTGATATGGGGATGAAACTGCATATTTGCAATGCCTCCCTCCAGTAGAAGCAAATTACCCTGCATCTGATTTTTTACTTTGGATTCAATGTCTTTCAAACATCTCGATTTTTTTTTTTTTTTTACTTGCAAGCAGTTATAGATCATATCAAAAAAGCTGACAAAGTAGATTTTGATTTTCTAAAAGTTTATTTCTGTATAATGCTTCTTTTTAACTTTTCATTGTTTTGGAATAGGATTTCTTTAATGTGATAAATGGTCACGAATCATCTTGAAGGGGAAAGAACCCTAGTAAAGAAAAGAAAAGAAATCTTAGGCCTCATTAATTCTTTCTAAATTTTAAAATTATATGATTTATCATTTCATTTACTTTATTTATTTATTTTATTTCTTGATTTTGTCTGTAGCTCCTTCCACCGTTTCCTAGCTAGACTTAAGGATTTAAGTTCAGAAAATGCGATTGAATTTGTAAAATACTAAAATAGTATTTTTACAGTCTCTTGACACTGCTGAATATTTCTGCTATACTGTCTGCTGAATATTTTATAATTGGAATGTTCCACTGACTAATGCATTTAAAATTACCCTGAAAAATATTACCAACGCAGAAATAATAAAGCGACTGGAAAAATACTAAAATAATGTAATTATAGTTTATTAAGATTTTACCAAATAGCTTAACTTTTTGAAACAAAATTTTACCAATCGATGCATTTAATACACCGATTAATTTTTAAGGTTAAGGGCTATAAAAAATGAATCAAATATCATCATTATAAGTATTAAGATTCGAATAATTGATTTTAATCTAGTAAAAATTATAGCATAAACTGACAGAAATTAATTGTATATTATTTTATTAAATACTTCAATGAAATTATGGCTTTCTTTTCCATCAATGTAAACCAGAAAATTCATTTTAAAATACATATTGTTGCTGTTATATCAAAATGTCTTATGTCAAAACTCACATGCAGCAAAGCATAACGAATATTTTTTTATAACGGCTGGAATAATCAACGACCATTTGTGATAATATAAAACAATCACATGCCACGTATAAAAAATTGAGAGCAAATGTTGTTAACTTGTACAAGTGTTTTGTATCAATAAAATATTTTGGTATATTTGACATGTGACATATTGACATGACAGTGGCGATATATATCTTTTTTTAATCAGAAAATTTAATGTTGAGATATGCAAATAATGGTTCATAATCGGCGTTTAAATTATTTAAAGTTGAAGTAAATCAACCAAATGAGAATTTTATTCTTGATGTTTAAACGGTTCATTAACTTCAGAGAAACTGCAAAATTTTCTTTTGAAATCGTGTATTTTCTTGATATTATTTATAGATCCTAATCTGATGTCATGGTTTTGCACTAATTCTCTTGATAAGCCAGAAAAGTGTTCAAATCAATTTACTGAATAATTAGATAATAATTTGGAGCATAATATCTTTTTATTTGACAATTTTATTTTCCATTTTTTAAAAAATTATTTTGTAAGGAAATACTAACTCAACAACATACAATTCTTTTCATTTAAAAAAAATGTGTTTGTTTTTTTCATAATTATTTCATGAATATTATTTACTTCATTTAAAACTTTATTTATAAAAGACTAAAACTTTTCTAACCATTAATTAATGCTATTGTTTTTACGATAAAAAGACAAAATAATAGAAACATCTCATAATACTACATACCGATTTGAAATTTATGTATATTAATTTAACTGACCAGAAATCGGAACACTTTCGAAGAAAACGCAGTTTTGTTATCCTGATAGATATGAAATTCTTTAGATTGCTAACTTTCTGTTTTTAAAAGTAAAAATTAATGAATTTATCAGTTTACTATAATGAAAAATGTGGCATAAAATCCGTTACTCTGTTTGTAACAACTTCTAATAATAATTATAACCCACAGTATTCGCCACTTAATTTCCCAGTTTTTAGTTGATTGAGATCAGATAACATAAACTATTAAGTTAAAAAAATTTAGGTAAAGATATTCTTTAAAAACATATGGAGAAATTTGTATAACACTGAAGTTCTCTTTATGTTTTTTTTTCAAACAATTCTTTAAAATATGTTTTTAAAAAACCTGGTCATTTTAGATTTTCCAATTTTTTATTCATCTGATCCCTCAACTTTTTCAGAGGAAATGAGGGTAATATTTAACTACATTCTATAATAAAATATACAGTAAAAAAATTTTAAAAAATGAGTTAGTGTTTTAAATTATTCACTAACTAAATCACTAATAATTACTAATAAAATCAATTAATCACTAATAAAATCAAAAACATAAAAATTTACATTATAAATTTCAATAAAATCAATGGCATGCTGTTAGAAATGAAAATATTTGAAAAGAGATTCTTAAAGAATCTCTTAACCTTAACAAATTATCTTGTGAATCTTTTTTTCAAACAATTCCGTCTTTAATAAAATGTTATTGGTTCATCAATTATAGCGTGAGTTCGCATCTCAAGCTCACGTTATTAGAATTTAGCATTTGAAAATCCATACCATCTGAACCGTCTTTCATATATTATCATTAGTTTATTCGGATATATTATTTGGTTCAGAAGAATTTCAACTGATATTCTCTTAAATAAAGGTTAATGTTTTCTCTGTTTTTAAGGAGATTTTTTTAAAAAATATTATTTTTACATAATGAGCTTTACTACAATTGTTATTTGAAGTTTGGGGGAAATTAAAATTATTTAACAAAGCAATAAATTAATATGTAGATAGTCATTTTTAAATTCGATATGGCAATAGAGTGGTTGCATTGATTTTGAAAGGACGTTTATTTTTTTTTAAGGGAGGGATCCACACTAATAATCTCTTTCATCTTTTCTTATTTCAGCGTCAATTTTATTTTTTTCCTTGAGAATCATGAAGAACTGGGCACCATTAAAAAAGAGTTCAAGCTATAATTTTCGGTAATATAATATTTAAAAAAAATCGAAGAAAAATATACATTTTTCAGTCACAGCTCATTATAATAAATATTGGCCTAATGCATAAAACTGCTATATTTATTGCCTTACTATTATACCATCGATACTAGTTTTTGTTTCACGAATAAAGAAATTCTTTTATCATTTAACTTTACATTAAAATCAATGACATGTATTTTAATCTGGCAATTAATTGAATTAAATGAGGATTTGCTTGTCAACAGCGAAATACATCTGAGTTGAAAAACCTTATATTTTGAACAACGATTTTAAATTAACCAAATGCATTCAGTGACTTTAAATAAGAATAAAAAGTTTCCAATTAAGGGGACAGTACCTTTTGTTATTAATTTTTTAACAGACAAGAAAAAGCCAACTTGAAACGAAAACCCGCTGAGAACCTCTTTAGCGGATAAGTATAAGAAAGGTAGCTCAACTCTTACCTAGAGTACTTCAAATTAGTTGGTCCACTGCGGAAGGCAGCAAACAGTCCAGTTCATCCTTGCTCTTGAAACAGGAAGAAAGTTATCAGAAAGCTACTTAAACTCTTTCCATTAGGTTTCTTTCTTTTTTATTGTTATTTGACCGCTCAACAGGTTGGTACAGCGACATCTCGTGTTGTTTACTTGAAGCAGTCCGTGACTTGAGGGTATAAAATTTGATCCACTTCGGGTTTTCAACACTCTCCACTATTTGTCTCGGTCTTTTCTAATTAGAAAAAACTAGGTTAGAGAACATAAAAGTTCTTTTTGTTAGTAAATCTTTGTTTTCCAAATTAATGATGCATATTGCACCATTAGAATAGCGAAAATCATTTCTTTTTTTAAAAGTTTCTATGAAATTGAAAATAAATTTGCAATTAAATGCTGAAGTAATATTTTATTTTGCAATCTTATTAATGCAAAATTAATTCAAATTTTATTAATGCAAAATTAATACAAATCTTATTAATGCTTATTTATTATTCTTAAGGGGGATAACAGTTCATGCTGTTATCCCCCTTAGATCTTTGTTTTCCAAATTAATGATGCATATTGCATGCCATTAGAATAGCGAAAATCTTTTCTTTTTTTAAAAGTTTCTATGAAATTAGAGATAAATTCGCCGTTAAATGCTGAAGTTATATTCAAATTTTCAATCTTATTAATACAATGGTCTTGAGAGGGGTGAAGATAGGAGAAATACATCCCACAGGTACCAATCCCAATGGAAGTTGCTAAAGCAATATTCTTACTTACGTTTAGTTTCTACTCACCATGAGATGTAAAAAAAATTGTAAATATTATATTTAAGAGCCTATTTAGAGTTTATAAGCCACTGCTTTAATTATTAATAGAGGAAAATAATTTTTATCGCTCAAAATGTTAAAAATATGAATCCTAATTTCTGCAGTTTCTATAGAATTCAAAGGAAAACGGTTGTAGCAATTGCAAGTTCATATAAATCTTCAAATACAATGTAATCTTAGCAATTTTAGAACTGCCGTTTTTTGCTAAGAATTAAATGTATGAATTCATTCTGCTTGTTCTGATTTATTTCCTTGGAACAATTTTTTTATTTTTTAAATGAAAGCTAAAAATAAAACTTTTTGTTACTCCAATGTTTGTTCCATTCGTACAGTTATCTAATTTTAAAGATAAATGCTTAAATGAAAAGTTTTTGCTCACTGAAAGCACCGAAAGAATCTTTATTTCAACTAAAAAGTCTAATATTCTTTTAAGTCGTCATACTACTGCTTGCACACAGGAGACACGAATTTTCAGTATTTAAATAATATTGAGTATATTTTAATAAAATAACAAATATGCAATAGTTTTCAGTAACTTAAAAGATTTCTCTTTAATTCCGAGTAACATATATGCAATAGTTTATGTAGCATAAAATATATGAACACTAGTTCGGACTATGCTTTTCCAAGACTAACACTTGGATTTTCGCTGATTAAGGGTAAAATAAAACTCTATTGGGTTTTTTTTTTATCTTAGCCTTCTGCTAGTAATTAGACAGTATTTTCACTGTGTAGATCCACTGTTCGGGAGAATCTATAGGATTTTATCCTTTTAATTTCAAATAAAGAATCATTAAGGAACTAATACTCTAATATGAATAATTCTTTTTTTGGGGGAAAAGGATGTAATAATTCAAGTGATATAAGATGATATAAGAGTGGCCCTACATTTTTAGTAGACAAATCCGACGATTTCTTGGATAAAATTCACTGAAAAAAATATCGATGTTTGCTCAAAAATTTATACGAAATTAATCGAATTCCAGCGATTCCATATAATAAGACTAAATAATGGGACAGCAATTATTAAGTATGAGAGTATAAAAAACTATCAAACTTAGAAATATAGATACTGTATTTCGAGCAAGAAAAAACGTTCTTTTTTAAAATATAAAATGAGATTTAAGAATTTAATAAAAAAATAAAACATGTTTTTTTTTCTATCCGCCGTACTCTACATTGTATAAATGTTAGCTTAAATATCATTCTTCCAAGTTTCATTTCAAGATAAAGATTTATTTAAAAAGAGGCATTTAAGAATATGAATGTAAATAACGAATCTTGGATAAAAAATATAAGTTGGCGGAAAAAATAAATCAGAATTGAAAAGAGACTAGAAATTATATTAAAATTTTTATAACTAATTTTAGAAATTACTAATAATACTAAAATATTATAATGATATTCACTGAAGTGGAACGATGCATTATTGCATTCAAAAGAATTCCATCAAAAAATATAAAAATCATGTATTATGTCTGAAATATTTTATTGATGAACTGAAAAGTGAGTACATGGGTAGTAAACATGCACATGGACGCACATCATGAATTATACTTTATATTGCGAAATATTTTTTTATACTAGAGCCATAAACACTAAATAAATACTCGATTCAAATAGGAAGTCTATAATTTGAAATCGATATTAAAAGGCGACTTTTATATTTTCAATGATTTGAAGATTTCATGTTTATCGTAGTATGCGACGATGTTTTGTGAGATTGTAAATAATTCAATTAGAATTACTTATAATTATTATCGATTTTTTTTCGTGTGCCAGTGACATTGGGAATTATTCTATAAAATCATGAAGCTTTTTAAAAATTCGAATAAATAGCTGTTATTTAATAAATTACTTGATTTAATATTTCGTAATTAAACTATTATGATAACTTCATTATTAAGACACATGATAGTTTATATACCGATTTTTATCGCCAATAAAACTTAAACTACATCACTCACACTCGATTTCTTGTAGATTATCGATTAAAATGCATTTTTCAGTTTGGAATTAATAAAGTTTTACAGTGAGATTTTAGTGAAGCTGTGGTAAGTGTGTGGAAATTAAGTGAAATCCAGAGATTTTTTCTGTTTTCATGTGATATATATATTCATTCCAATTTTCTGGAATTAAAAATAATATACGATAATATATAATACAAACATGTTGTCATTAATGTGACTAAATAAAATAAGCGATAGTGAATTATCAGTTATTTAAATTAAGAATCAATTAAATATATTGATAATAAATATACTTATTAATTGTTTAATGATAGGTTTTTCTTTCTGAATGACGAGAAAAAAAATTCGAGAAATTAATAAAATAAATGATATTGGTGAATTACCAGCTATTTAAGCATCAATTAAACAGAATATTATTAATAAATACATCTATTAATTGTTTAATGATATTTTTTCTTTCTAAATGATAGAAACAGAGGCGTTATTTTAAATGGAAACTAATGCATTCAAAATATGCGGTTTTAATAAAATGTGAAAAAAAGCAAAAACATTTGATATATATTTGATAATTTATACTTAAAGCTTCTTGTATTTGATAACTATTTATTTTATAATGTGCATTTTTATATGGCTGTATTTGATAATTTATAATTAATGCTTCTTGATAATATTTATTCTTATTTCGTGATTTCTAAGAGCTCAGATAACAATCTTCTAGGGGTCACATGATGATGCCAAATGATGCATAATTAATTACACCTGATAATTCTCAAGGCTAGAAAAGAAAAACAAAACTTACATAACATACTCATTCAGCTTTCTGCATTAACCATTATTTTTTTGGGATGCACTGCACCTACTCAGTTGTGCAGTGCATCGGAAACTAATCTTTTCCAACATTCCTTAACAGTTCTAGAAATTCGATACTCATTAGAAATCTATATTTATGAGCATGCTTGCCGTTATAAATATAGCACATATTCCTTATTTTAAGAATACTGAAGACCAAACACTTCTCCATCAAATTTGAATATAAATTTTCATTTAAGACCATTTAAGCAATTTTTATACACTTTATTGCATGAATATTCTGAGCAGATATTACACGATACTTTCAGTTTACAAATAAAAGTTATTCATATTCAGGTGTTTAGTTCTGTATATTATATTGTATAAATATCTAATCCCACATGATCTAGCATTTCTAGTCAAGTTCATGAAATGACACTTGATAGAGGAGACGTTTGATCGAAGAACTTTGGACCATCTAAATATCACTTTAATCTAATATATAAGGGTAAGTTTCCTTCTTCTGGAACTTTAATGGGAGGCTAGCTCACTTTTGTGCTTTGGTTCGTGATAAAAAAAACCAAGACAGAATTATCCCCACCCTGCTTAGGCATTTGGGGAAATATTGAGAGAAAAAAAGTTGGGGACTGAATTTGCGATAGCACGGTGAAGGTGCAGGAACTAACTTTGAATTCTAATGGCTATCATCGGACAAGGTAAAAACCTTCTTGTTGTAGTTATGTCCCTTCTTGGAAGTGGAGGTGACTTAACCCCACATCTTTAATGTTCTAACCTGGAAAGCAAGAATCAACCACCCTACAAGAATTTTTTCATCCCCATATTTGAATAGCCCCGGTGGGGGGTTCGTAATAAACCAAGAATGTTACCCTGAAATCAGAACTCTTTTAATAGCCATTGTTAAAACAAATTTTTGAATAATAGCAGTATTTTTTAGATATTGTCTACAAATTTTTGAGTCAGAGGTTAGAACTCCTGATCTTCCTGCGTTGATTTATGTTCTTCATTGATGCCTAAATTCATTAAGCCTAATTCATGAAGTTTCAGACATGTGTATAGATTTTGATCAACTGTCAGTTCTGGGGGAGGGGGGGTATCTTGAATGTAAACAAGTAAACAATGTCAAGAACTTTCTAAAAAAGCTTTATCTTCATTGGAATTCTAGATTACAATTCCTTTATCTCACATCCGTCTTAAATGTCTTGGTCACTGGTAAAGTAATAAATTTTTATTTTTCGGTTTTTGGCGAAATTTGTTTACACTCTTTCTCTGATTGTGGTTCTTACGAAAGAGCTTTCCCCAGAGACCGGTCAGTCTCCAGAATTCCTAACATTTGTGGGCAAATTTTTTTCTTCATCAGTTGCAAGAAAATCTTAAATTTGGTTTTGCAAATTTTTCTTCTTTTGTTTTTCCCCCTTGAGAAGCAAGAGTATATTTATTGACACTTCTGTGCTTACATCAATCAAATTTAATTTTTAAAAAATATTTTTGTACTAACAGGCTAGTACGAACAATTTGATGATAATTCTTATTATTTAAATAAACTTATTTGTTAGAAATGCAAACAAATAAGATCGTTAGTCTTTGTATTCAATGTCATCTATTAAATTCTGGAATTCATCTGGAAATCATCATTAGTTACCTAGAACACAGCACTTTAAAGCACACAAAAAATATAAAATTTGGTGAATTCATTTTAAAATCCAGTAAAACCTTTAATAGTCTTAGGCTTAGTTCATTCATTCTTACCATAAGATATTTGTTAAATACGCATTTTAACTATTTGTAATATGTAGTCGCTTTTATTTTTATATGTGACAAAAATATGTATTTGTGCATAAAATATATTGACCTCTGATAAATCTACAAATGTGTTCCAATGTTTGTCTTCAAGCAAATACAACCAGATATGCATTATTTTTTTATCCATTTGTCAGTTATAAATGTTTTATTAAGAATTTCATTAAGAAATTGCATTGTTTTGCATTAGTATGAAGAATTGAACACAAAGAATCAAAATATTCAAGTATAAAAATAAATTTTCAGTTTTTAGTAGAACTAAAAATATATTTGACCTTATATTTTTTGTAGTTTTGTTTACTTCATTTAGCACTGAGTAACGTGACTATCTGCTAGCTATTGGCAAAACAGAGAGAAACCAAATAACTCGTGTGTCCTTAAATTGCAGCTAATCACATTGCTTCTGATCACAATGTAGTCTCAACTTTCTCAACTGTGCTTTTTTTTTTTCTAGAGATCTAAGGAAATCATTTTTTTTTCTTTTTGCGCTGGAAACATTGAGATTACAAGAGTTATGTAATCTACACAATCGCAAAAACATATATTCGTGTCGATTTTGATTTTAAACAAAAGTCACGGGAACTGAATAATGGGAGCGTGAAATGTTTCTCATGCGAAAAATCTTTTTTTTTTCTTTCAACTTTCTCTTTAAAGAGTCGTTTCATGTTTATTCATATTTATTTTCAGGTTCATGAAGAATCAATTTCCAAGTCACAAACTTAATATTCTTGTGGAGAAAACTTTCGAACTCATGTTTTTTAAAGAATAATTTAAATTTGCCCATAAAGTCTTGCATACAGTAAATGAATTTACTGTAATCATTACAGTTAATGAATTTACTATATATTACCTCTAGAATTGCTTTTTCAGAATGTTTTGATTTAAAAAAATCTCTTCCAAATTTTTATATATAACTAAAATTTTATAATACCTTATTGTTCAATACTAGTAATTTTTTTAAATATTTTTCTGTCAAATTGATTTTGATAGATTTAAAAAAAGTCAATCAAATTAGACTTTTCGAATCAATTAATCTGCTTCACCAACAAAGTAAGTTTGATTCACGAAAAGGTTTTTTTTTTTTTTTTTTTTTTTTGTCCTAGAAACTGTAGAACTTGTTTTCTGCGAATTAACTTACATAAATGAGATTGTAATCGATGATAATTCGAATAAATGTTTCTGTTGGGAAGCAATGGTGGCAACACAAAACTGCTATTTGTTTTTTATTGCATACTGATACTATCCTTAAGAGTAAAATTCAAATAAACTGTGTTTTTTATAAGGGAAAGTCACTTTAAGAAAGCTTTCTATTTGAAAATTAAGGAAACTGAAGACAGTTTTTAATACACAAAATGTATCTAGAAGCGAATTAAGCTGACATCACTGGAATAAAAGAAAATTTAATATTACATCGGCTCAGATGTAATACCTTTCCATGGATTAGATTTTATAAATCCATTTTTAAGCTTCCCGTACCCACATTAAAAATCGATTTCATTTATTATTATTATTCAACTGTGAATATTAATATAACTTCAGTTTTAGTTTCTCAAACTATTTTAAAATGTTAAGTTGAATGCTAAAATTTGTTGCATTTTATCAAATAATTTTTTCCAGGTATCAACAATACTTCCATTTAAATTCAAATGGTAGAAGATGTTGTCTGTGACGATTGTTTTAGCCTCTTTTATTTGAAATTATATTTACTACAAAAAAATCTAAAGGGTTTTGAAAATATATTTAAGAGATAATTTCCGCATCCTTTAGCATTCTAGCGTTTATAATGCAGTGTACGCTCAGTAAACTTGCACTGCATCAGTCCTTCCTCTCTTATAATCCGTAAGTGCAGAGGGTATTGTTAAAAGGAAAGTAAGTCCCTGCATGAAGGTTTCAGTAACTACAAAGCTATGTTAACAATAGAATTTTGAATTATATAAATTTTGTAATATTCATTTTGTAGGGTAACCATAGAGTCATTTTCTCTGTTGGAGGCATTTGCAATCAAAACTTACAAATGGAATGAAACCATTCTGAACCATGTTCTGAATTTCATATGCAGACTATAAAAGACATGGTGAGATTAATGTCAAAACAAATTACCAATACAGTATCTTGCGCAGAAGAATAATCAGAATATGAATTTTGTTAGAGAGCTTTATTGTTAATACATAAAAAAAAATTTCTGAATCTCATACTGTATGTAATTGATTTCTCTATGGAAATTTTTTTATCTTTCGTACGTTAATGAAATTCACATGTTCGATTTTCCGTGCGATTTTTATAATCGGTTTTTGTCCTGCCAAAATTTCTCCTGTTGATGTTTTTTTTTTTTTTTTTTACGGAACTTGTTTTTCTGTTTTTCGTAGTGCTTGCTAATCTGACATCTGAGAATCTACAACAACGGATTTTCATTCAAAATCTGTAATAATAAAAATTGTAATTTTCTCAAGTCACATCAAACATAATGGCATTGAAATTACGAGAAATATTCATTTGAGGCTCTGATGCTTATTACCCATTGCCAACTATGTATTTTTAATATAATGAATTATTATCTTTTGCCAACGAGCAGTTAGTCAAATCTCTATACAATCAAATAATATATGGCTGACATCAAGCTATCAATAATATGTTCAATGATGACTAAATAAAATATTTACTTTCTACAGCTTATGACATTTTTAGTCTTTGTAAAATACTGCTGTAAAATGCCTGAAAGTTTTCCGGATACTTAGTGGCATTTTCAATAAGACAGATTAACCTAAATATTTCCATTAATATTCTAAAAAATTTTGAGATATTTCTAATACGCCCTTTTTTTAAATAATTTTTAGTAATGATTAACTGGTAATTAAAATGTTTTCAATTCCCCCCCCCTCCCCCAAAAAAATCTTTGCGAATTTTTCTTCCACAAGAAAAAAAGTTTACATTTGTAAACTGCCCATTTTTAATCATGATTTAATGATTATTAAACATGATGATTATTAAACATTTTCAATAAAGAATACATATATTTTAAACAATCATAAATTTGACAGCTCTGATAAAAATTTAAATTCAAAAAAGTATTTTTTTTTAACTTGCTAAAGGTAGATAAAAATAAAAATTTCAAAATTATGGTTAATTATTAGTTAAAAAGAAAAAACTATTAGCAGTGTATATATTATCTTAATGTTAAAAAATTCATGATTAAGGGAAAAAAATTACATCTAGGGTGCTCATGCTTATTATTCGAATTGTTAAATTCATGCTAATATTCTCCCAATGGAAACCTGTGCATCAGTTTGCAGCATATTTCCGGTTAGAACATCGTTCCTTATTGCACATTTGATAACATCTGAGCTTTTTTCTCCTTTACATTTAGTTCGCATCAATAATGTTTAATCGATGATTAGATCTTGTTTAACCGTTTGAGGAACTATTAAAAAAGGTAAATTGTTCTGAAATCCTACAATTTGTAACCGTTAAATATTTCATAATAAATTTGTAATCTTAAAACGATTCAACCTTAAGTAAGCGGAATTATCTATCTTTCAACTAAATTACGAAAACTTTTATTGCATACTCTTTACTTTCAATTGTTTTTCTTAATTGAGACTGAAATTTTAAATATTTTAACTTTTGATGTATTGTAACTTTTATCAGACGCAGACCGAGACCCGGACAAACTGGATAACGGCTGTCGTGGAGCCCTGAATTTTTAAAAAAAGGCTTCAATAGAAACGTGAGCTCCAAATAAAAAGGCAAGATTGTCTTGAGATTAAAGCAGAATTCTTTTTAGATTAAATCAGAAGTCGAAACTGCTCTTTGTTCAAAAGGATGATACAAGCAAAAAATGTAATATTTATATTTTAGATATCACAATCAACTTTAGAATGAGTGACTAAACGCTGGAAATTAAAATTTTGGATTTTTATCTAACATTAAGAAAGCGAAGTAAAATCGTTATTTATTTTTAAGAAATGTTGATTATAATGATGCAAATGATTTTCAATTTCATCAGAAAATTTTAGTAAGATCTGCTACCAGACGAAGTGAATCTGTTAAAGATTCTAATTTACTTGAATGTGGACAAAATTGTTGAAAATTTCCAAATGATTTCAGTAACCCTGAGGATTTTTCTGATTCAGCCAGTATCAGTTGCTGTTAGTCAGAGAAGTTTTCTAAACTTAAACGTATCAAAAGACATGGGAGATTCACTATATCACAGGAGCAACTAGCTGGCTTAGCAACCAAGTCAAATAAACAGAACGTTCTGTAGAATATTGGAATTGGGGAAGTAAAAAGGCAAAAAAAAAAAAAATAACGGAATTTATAACATTAAAATAAAGCCATATACTTTTAGAATAGATTTGTTAAATATATTATTTAGTTTCAACAAGAACTCTGCATTATCTTATCTGAAAAAAAGTTTCCACCATAATGTTATTAAATTATATTTGTATGTAAAATGGGCATATTTTTAAACAAAATTTTGACCTTTTAAAAGCAGATATTCCATAATTTAAAAAAATATATTGGTTGTGTGTGGTGGAACGGGGTTGCAATATACTATTGCCCCGTTTCTTGATAATGTTACCTCCTTTGGTTTTTGTGCATAGAATGATTGTTTATAATCACTATAATTTTAACTCTGGAGACTGGTATACTTTGAAAAATATGTAAGCGTGATATTTATGGTAAATAATTTATTGTGTAAAATTATAAATTGATAAAAAGGAAAAAAAATATCCAAAATCTGCTCCATTAATCGCTAATGGAAAATTCAAACACATACAAGAAATGAAATTCCTTGGCGTAAAATCAGAACTGATGCGCCACAAAAATTCTTTGATTACGATTGAAAATCACAATATTCTGTGTAAAACTGCATGGAAAAATTTTAGAATATGTCAGAAAACATCATTTATTTTCCTCGAATCAATCATTTAAGTGAGTATCATTTCAATGATATTTTTATTACAAAGCTTTATTTATAATAAACTGTCTAAAATATTATTATATAACAATCATATTTATTTACTTCTAATGTTTCTAAACTTTTCATTTAGTCAGATGGCTAATTCTTTTTTTTTTAGCATTTATAAAGCTTTTTGTCTACCTCATAGAAATTTCAAAGAGAAATTAGAAATCATCGACGCTTAACAAGTTTCATTTTAAAATTGTTCAAACTATAGAATGAATTTAACTTATACAATTATATTATTTTGAGTCTTTTACTAAACGAAGAGAAACAAATTCGAAGTTGTTTCGATTATTTATAACAGTTTCTTTTTAATTCTAAGTAAATATTTTCATACAGTGGGTCTTTTATCAAATGAAAAAAAAAATCGTGCTTGGAATATTAGAGTATTTCTAATATTTTTTTTTAATTCTAAGTAAATATTTTCATGCATACGCTTTTTTTCTTTGTTCAGGCTGTATGGAAACTACATGATTCTTGAACAGTGGTTGTGTTCTGTATGTTACTGATATTTTCCTACTCATTTATTTAATTTGTATAAATTTAACGAGTGATGACCATTGATTTTAATGCATAAAATCATAAAATACTTTACTAACATCCTTTATTCACGCAAAATTTTATCCCATTAAAATATTCTTCTATTTTACTTCCGAATAAAATCCAAACTTTGCAGCTCTGCGAGCCAAATGTGAATCTATGCTTTGCGTGATAAGTATTCACGAATTTCCATTGCTTTTCGATTTTGCTTTCGAGTTAAATATGCCTCCAAGATTTTTTAAATACTAGTCAAATATGCCTCCAA